>BRXX01000320.1:0-47019 GCA_030267905.1 Triparma verrucosa
CCTAACCCTAACCCTAACCCTAACCCTAACCCTAACCCTAACCCTAACCCTAACCATAACCATAACCATAACCATAACCCTAACCCACGCTGAGGATCAACCATCGTGTCGCAATTAAAATAATTGCTTTCTTTTGTATTTACTACTACAATTTGAGTCATTACTTTTATTTACGTTTCAGACTAATTAGGTTTGTTATTAACATCCACAACTACATCGAGAACGTTACCCTATTGAAATTTAGGATTTCGATAAGAAGAATAAGTTTTTAGGAGTTAGGTTAACTCATTAATTTTAGTTACGATCTGATTCACATCCACGAAAACATCGAGAACGCTTATACGCTTCTTTCCCTTTTCTCGAGTAACTCCGACACTATCAAAATAAAAATACCGCAAATTTAAACTAGCGGCGAGGTTAAAGTAATCAGCTTTATGATATCCACCCTTCCAAATTTCACTACCTCTCAATAAAATCTCGATTACTATCGCATCAGGTTGCAGTAAAATAGAATGAGTAAGTCCTGCTCCGTGTACTCCTATCAATATTTTTGCGGAGGAGAGGATTTTCGCTATGTCACGTAACTTAGTTGACGGTTTTATATCTAATATCACGCAAGTAGAGTTTACGAGTTCACATATTTTAGAAGCTGAAGGTAAATACCTGTTCCCAACCTCACGTTGTAAGATTACGATCGTATCAGGTTCTCGAGGTTGAGTTAAACTGCGACGAGCGTAGTGTGTCGCATGAAGATTAGTGTCAACGAGTTTTAATTGCGTAGCCGGTGATAATGGCGTCGACATCTAGACTGGAGCTACGTCGCTCCGGGGAATAACGAACGAAATTAATGCATTCCCAGCTCGTCGCTTCGCTCCTCTCAGTTCCTCACCTCTCACGTAAATGTTTCGATAATTGAATTAAAAGAGGTATACCACCTCGACCTAATTCAAATGACCAAGAACTAAACGGAGGTAAACCGCTAACTTGAGTGTCTATCCCTTCATATTTCTCTGATGTAGTACGAAAAACATACAGGTCTTCAACATTATTCGGAATTTGAGAACCTATTTGAACGGTTCCAACTGTATAAAGTGCTTCGAGGTACTGTTTATTCTCCGGTACTTCCGGAAGATGTATAATCTTCTTAGCCTTTGACTGGAATTTGAATGAACAGATTAGAGGCGTTAACATGTAGAATGAGTGAAAAGTATTTTGAGTAAAATGAGGGGAGGTTATTTGGGGGAAGGAGAGGGAGACGTGAGTATTACGAGAAGCTAATTTATTGGATTTAGGAGTTGAAGAACATTCTGCTTTTATGATATCTTCAGAATCGGCTTTAGATTTTGGACCGGACATTGAAGAGACGAGGAAAGGAGCGTATGATTTGAAATGAAGATATTCGAAGTTACTTGAAAGATGTTCAGACGTTTCCTGTCTCTGTAAACGTAGCGAGGAGCGGACGTTACGCGGGACGCGGGCGATGACGTTAGATTGGCGTAACGATGAAGGAAGCTTTAAGTGTCTGACGAATATGATTCGAACGCAATCCAACCATTCTGAGTCTCGGGAGACTGAGACTCTTTATGTGCCTTCCTACCTTGCCCCAGTCGACGGTCGTTTCATCGGTTTTAATACCATTTAAAGAATAATTAGGTAAATTTTTTAACGCGTGAGATAAATATTTATCGCGTACAAGTCGACTTACGACGTTTATTATATGAGGGTTTGATTTGAAGAAGGTTATGAAGGATAGCAGGATGAGGATTGAGGAGGTTAAGATCGTGAACATGAAAAACTTGCAGAGGGTAAAGCGGCCGGTAAAGCGGAATGTTGTGTTAACAGTTGCTTTACTGATGGAATCGGGGAGACATTGTTGTTTGCCGCCCTCTTCTGAGTCGAGGTGGGCCGAGTGGGATTGGGGCTTAGTGCTTGATTTCATGATTATCAACGCAGTGGTGTGTCGTTGATTAAGAATGAATAGGATGATGGGTGCTCTGGTCGTCGACGGTAGCAATAGCAGAGTGTGGCGGCGTTCGTAGGATGAAGGAAATGAGCAAAGCAGAATCTCTCAAAATTTAAGATTTTGAGCTGATAAATATTGTGACTGATATTACTTTTATTCGAACGCAAACTCAATCCTCGGCGCGAGTCTTATATCCACCAATCACTCCCTCCCTATCGGTGCTGTCCATAGACGCTTAGATTCAATTTAAATCACACTTTCTCTCCCCTCCGTCTCTTCCGACACGTCATCCAAAATGACCATCGCTCCAATCGACAACGCCCCAATCGAAACCGCCCCAATCGACACCGCTCCAATCGACACCGCCCCAATCGACACCGCGCCAACAACTGCGACTGCGACACGCTTCAGACTTCCTCTTTTTACCACTTCCTCAGAGCCTCCGCCAGGTCCGATGTCCCCTGCTTCTTACGTTCCCTCTGAAGATGAGCAGGAGTATTTTTACCTCCGTCCTCAACGCCGTTGCTGCTGCCTTTCCTTCATATATATTTGGGATTCTATTAAAGGTTTCCTTTTCAGTTTCGTGAGGCCTGCGCAGTGGTTGAAGAAGCTCGTCCGGATGAACCTCCTGCCGGTTCTAATGGTCCTCTTCGTGGTATATTTCATTATTATTCTCATGTTCGCCTTTGCGGTGTTCTTTCTTGGCAAGTTAGCCCTTCTGGATGATGATGATGATACCATCAATATAGATTTAGTCAAACCGGCCTGCCTCGGTGGCACTGGAGACAAAGAAGCGACCTGGTATCAGTGGATGGACGTCATCACCCTGTCTTGGACGACATTCTCGACTGTCGGCTACGGAAATGTCTACCCCGTCTCGGTTTCCGCCCGGACAGAGAACGATGGAATGTGTATCTTCATTTCGATTTTGCTGAGCTTTGAAGCGTACTTGGGGATCGTTTACGCGAGGTGAGATATCGTCGCAAATTCTATCCTATCCCATTAATTAACGTCCATCTTCACGCAACTCGCTACACTCGCTGCTGCACCTCGCGTTGTAGTTTGAGTGCGGGTGTGATCGTTGGAGTACTAAGCCAGCAAGCCTCTAAGGCCGATGTGCGTTTCTCTTCGGTCGTCGTGGTTCGCGAGAAGCGTTCCAATATGTCATTACAATCTGGCGACCTGCACGACCCCACTGGCGTCAACGCGGACGACCTCGATGAAGAGCTGTCGATTTCGTCCTCTATTTCCTCTGGCTCTGACCATAGCAACAGCTGCTACATTGAGAGCATCGCCGAGATGCCGGAGCAGAATCACCCTCACTCTGACCCAGAAGACCTTGAGGCTGGCTTGTTGCACCCTCCCAACTCTACGACTTACCGCACTCTCCCCGCGCCCGTCCTAGAATTCCGCATTGCCAACGAACGTTGGAGTTCCACGACTTTGAGAACTGTCAAGAGGCTATGGTGCTGTCGTGGAAATCAGCGGCCGCGACGCTCATCCGACGCTACTCGACACAGACAAAGCTCTTCAACGCCGACTTCTCTTACTGCTTCGGAGAGCTATGATCCCAACGGGGCTTTGATCAACACCCAACTGAATGTTTCGGTTGGATTTCAAGAGCGAGTCTTCCCCTCACACTCGTCCACGCTCCGCTTTGTGCCGCTGAACCTCGTGATGGATTCGCACCCTTTCTTCGAGCAGGTGTGGTACGCTCGGCACCCGCTGGATGAAAATTCGCCCCTCCTTCAACGCGCTACGCGTAAGATCGTCAAACTTAACAATGGTCGATGGCCGCGGCACCTCTTTGACGATGGTGGTGCAGCTGGCGTAGGTGAGAAGTTTTATACAGTACAAACTCGTCGCTTCGCTCCTCGACTCACCCTTCTCTCTCACAGTGGGGGGCGGCAACGTCGAAGCCGACTCTAAGAAGCTGATTCCGCCCCGGATACTCAACACGATCAGGGCTCCTCCAACTCCATCGCTAAGGTCGAATGTGTCGTCGCTAAAGTCTGATCGCCGTCTCGAAGATCCTCCTGAGCCTCACAGGCTCGAGAAACACCTTCGAGTCTTTGACAAGATATTAGTGACGCTAACTGGCGTCGAGTTCGACAGGTACAACCCAACCCAACCCAACCCAACCCACCCCAATCCCGACTAAATCTAATCCCCTACACTAAATTAATCTCGTCGCAGCGGCAAGGCGGTGTCCAAGACACATGCGTACTCGCCCTTCAACGTAGTCGTGGGCGGGACTTTCGGACCGATGGAAGAGATCGTCGACGGAGATGATCCCAACACCGACTGCCAGATGGACATAACAAAATTGAATGACGTTATTACGAGGCGTGATCGACGATTGTCAGATGCCGCTATTGAAAGTAATCTTCGTCTTCATCATCATAACACTCAACGTGCTTCTTTCTCCAAGAAGAGCAAAAAGACGAAATAACAACACACATTTTCACACATACAAATCTATCGAATTAAATTCTATTCTCTCCGCCTCTTCCTTCTTCTCCACCCCTGCCCCCCACCATGTTTGTAAACGATTCGCGCAGACTACCGGTGATCGATGAGTCCCCACTGTTCAACCTCTCATCCAGCAAGCCCTGCCCCCCCCCTGTCCCTCCCACTCCGATGTCCTTGCTCACGTGGTCGAAGACGAAGCCGCTCTGCAGGCCGTCGGTTTCCGTGTCGACGATGCCCATCTCCTTCCTGCTCTTCTTGTCCAGCTTCCTGTTGAGCAACCTCAGCTTGTTCCGATCGAAATTGAACTTGGGAAGCTTGCTGTTGAAGGCCGTCCACCACTTGTACATGCCGTCGTCTGCGAACTCGCCCCTCTGCTTCAGGATGTTTCTAATTGTGTCCTCGTCCCCTTCGCATATCTGGAGCATTTCCTTCACGTCGTGGGTGATTCCTCTGTCGACTTCGACGGCGTGATCGATGACGGTCGGTACGAATATGCTTCTCCACAACTTCTTCTGCAAGTCAAGCACTATAACACACGTCGGCACGAGTAGCATGATGAGCCAGAACACCGCGTCTTCGGCCATCTGCGCGGCGACGCCGTAAAACTGGGGCGCGTAGTCGTACCAGTTGCTGTAGATGGGCAGGAAGATTCCCGCGTACAGGATGATGGAGCCGAACCAGAAGAAGACGACGACCGCGTTCCAGGTAAACGTGGCACTTCCGGCCCTGTACATCATCCCGAGGATCAGGCACGAGTAGCACGTCGTTCCGAAGATGTACATGCCGTCGCTGGACGTTCCGATGACGCAGAACGTCAGGAAGTAGATTAGGATCGCGTCGACCACCCCCTGGCTCATCCAGCTGGCCAGCGTTCCAATGTTCAGGTCCATTCTCTCCCTCCCGCTCATGTAGACCTTGTGGAACCTGAGCATGGTCCTCTGGCTCATGTCCTTGTCGAACATGCCGATCATGAGGGGCGGCATTCCCAGGAAGAAGTTGTAGCCGGAGTAGACCATGTCCTCGAAGAGACTCTTTCCGCTGAAGGCGGCGAAGAATTCAAAGAAGAAGAGCATGAAGGTCAGGACGATGTTCTTGTAGAACGAGTAAAGAATGCACTTGCAGAGCCTCCTGTAGTTCCACCTGCCGTGGACCATGATGAGACGCCTGAGGAACCTGAACTGCGCGATGGCAAAGTCGCTGCTGTTGACGGCCTGGCGTCCCTCCTTTCCGGAGATGCCGACACCTACGTGGGCCTCCTGAATCATGCCCACGTCGTTTGCCCCGTCCCCGATCGCCAGGGTCATGGGCATAGGGTATACGTTCTTCTTCACGAGGTTGACAATCAGGGCCTTCTGGCTTGGGCTGACTCTGCAGGCAATAACGGCCTTGCAGATCGTTGCGATCTGGAGAAGCATCCTCTCCGACTGCTTGTCTCCGAGAACGTGGGCGAGGCTGCGACGAGGGTGTTAGAGTAAATTGCCCACGACCACTACTCACAACACACTACACCAACACCTACACACAAGAAACCCCACTCTCCCTCACCTTGGCCCATCCATGATCAAAGCCATGTGCTGGGACTCTAGCTGGCTCAGGTCAAGACCATCCGGCAACTCGGTCTCGCCCTCATCGTCGCCGTCGCCCAAGTCCGAGGGCATGTTGCCGCTACTCTCGCCTCCCTCGCTGCCGTTCTTGGCGAAGAGGTTGCTGGCACGCCTGCCAAGACCCTCCTTGATGCTGTTCATCTTCTTGCCGACCGCAACACTCCTTTCGTTGAGAACTTCAAAGAAGTTCTTGGACAGCTTCGTGACCTGGCCGAAATGATTGACCAGGCGCTGAAGCTGGAGCTTGACGCTTTCCGGGTCGTCGTTGATGGCCTGGAGCTTGATCAGGGTCATGTCCTCCTGCAGCACCTTGCACGAGTAGCCGATGTTGATGGCCGTCTCCATCTTGTCGCCGGTGAGCACCCAGAGCTTTATGCCGCACTTCATGAGGTCCGCGATGGTGTTCGCCACGTCCTCCTGGAGCGCGTCTTCTATCGCCGTGGCGCCGACCAGGTTCAAATCTTTCTCGACCTCGGCGGCAGCCTTGGCCATCTTCTCCTCCCTGCCTGCGGTGCTGCTAAGGGCGTCGTTCCATTTCTTGAGCCAGGCCTACGACGAGCAGAGCGGCGGGTTAGTATAGAAGATTGAGGACAGTAGCCTGAGGCCGCTACTACAATATGATCAGTACAATATAATCGCTCACCTTCCCCCCCGAGCCTGTGAAGTCCCTCTTGCCCAACACGAGCGTTCTAAGCCCCTCGCTGGCGTAAGCGGACAAATGCTGGTTCATGAACTGCGTCGATTCGCCCGCCTTGGACCTTTCGAGCATGATGTTGTCGGCCCCCTTGGTGTACAGGATGAACTTTCCGCTCTCGTCCTCGACCAGGACGCTCATTCTCTTTCTAGCGCTGTCGAAGGGGATCGTGGCGTGGACCTTGAACTTCTTCTTCCCCTGCCCGATGCCCTGGGCGTCGATCGTCATGGAGCTGCTGGTCCTCTCGACAAGGGAGAAACCCAGGTCGGCGGCGGCAGAGACCAGCGCCTCCTCGTCTGGGCTCTCCGCCTTGTACTCGACCTCCCCCGTCTCCTCGTTCTTGTCCAAGACGATCGTGTGACAGAGCCCCAGGCAGGCCACGAAGTGGTACCCCTGCTTCCCTGCCCTCGCTTCCTCCTTGAGTTTGGACATGGCGAAGCACCTGAAAGTGGCGTCGCTCATGTCCTCGCCCACGGAGTAGCTCTTGGCGCCAACGCTGGCCTTCTGGAAGCGCATGACATTTTGGGTCAAGGTGCCAGTTTTGTCGCTGAAGATGTACTCGACTTGGCCGAGATCGCTGCCCAGGTTGCTAGTCCTGGCCGCCGCCGGTACGTCCTCCTCCTCGTCGTACATCTCGATGTCGTTGTCGATGTAGTGAGCGTGAGCGTAGTTGCACATCTCGACGGTGACGTAGAGGCTGCGACGAGTTAGAATTATATAGTGGTGGTGATAGCGAGCGCCGCCGTGATCCTGTTATCGACTGTAATATCATGTCACGTGGGGGATCTCGGTCCTTCTCTCATTCTCACCTGATTGGGATGAAGTTATTGTAAAGGATGAAGAAGGTGAAGAAGTAGCCCCAGATATCGGAGGACGACTCCCAGGTGCAGTCGGAATACAGCGTGGTATTGTTGGGAAGGTTGTCCCTCGCCCTCTCGTAGCAGAGGTACCACAACTGCGACCCCTTCCTCTCCTCGAAAACCATGTAGCCGATCATGGTCAGCGCGCTCAGGACGCACTGCGCGCACATGATCAAGTAGATAGTTGTGTTGACGGTTTTGTCGATGTTCGCCAACTTGGTGCGCGACTGGCGACTGTTCTGGATGATTTTCGTGTCGCTCCCGGTGTAGACGCAGGCGCCGATGCAGAATTTGGTATTTCTCAAGGTAGCCCCCCTCAGGAGCACATTCCCCTGGTCGACGGGAGTCTTCTTTCCGGCGCAGTCGATCGTGCCGGTGAAGGTGTGAATGAAGGGGTTCGGAGTCTCGTACTCGATGGTCATTTGGCCGTTGCTGTTGTGGAGGTTGACGAAGGCCCCTTCGTCGTTGAACATCGTCCCGGTCCCCTCTTGGTTGGTGTTGGCGCAGTTTCTAATCTTCAGGTTGGTCTCGCCGTCAATGTTTGCGGTTTCGATGTAGGCGGCTGAGCCCTCCTCCGTTGAATATAGCAATATCAGGTCGGAGGGGATGTCACAGTTATTGAGCACCTTGACAATATCTCCAACTTTGACGTCCTTCCATTTGGTTTTGATCCACTGCACCTGGTTGCTTCCATCAACTCTCATTACATCGACAATGCTGCGCGTTCCGTTGTCAGCATTCGTCTTCAGCTTCTCTTTCCTCATCTTTGTCAGTCCTCACCTGTTGTTGATGGAGTCGTCGCTCTTGTGCCTCTTCCAATCTTCCAGACCCTCCTTGAAGACACTCACTGCCAACACAAATGACAAGGGTCCCAACGTCGTCCACGGCGTCAAGGGCGAATCGTAGAGAGTTGTGTACGTCCCTATCATCATCATTAACGATATCACGAGGAAATAAACGTTGGCCAATCTTGCGAATTGAGCCGATAGGGATTTAGGGAGGAACGAAAAGATAGTGTACTTGGAGGTGGATATTGAGTTGGAGGTGAACTGGAGAGGGGGGGGGGGGTGAGAAATGGGGATTGGGAGCATGCACGTCAAACATAGGGTGATGATGGCACATCCACACACACACGCACACACAAATCACATTATTTCCAACAATTGAGCCTCACCTTGGATTCCAATTTAGCCTGCTCGTCTGAGGGAGGGGCGGTGTGTATCCAGGCGGTGCGCCAGAGGCCGGATTCATTGGAGGACGAATTTCCCATTGTAAAGGCTGAGTCGCGAAGTCGGAGCTTGGACTGCAAGTGCGGCGCAAGAGGTGAAGGGAGCAGAGAGGCCGTGCAAGGGAGAGATTGTCCAACGAGATTTCAACCCTTAACAAACGAAGGTTTAGGAAAGAATTCTGCAAGCCGAGTTGGTTTCGCCGACGCAGCGCTAGGAGGTATGCCGTGTGAATAGGAATAAATTTCCACGAAAACGCTACGATGAAGAATGGGGGGGGGGAAAGGAGGCTAAATTTGACCAGGGTAAATCCAGTGTAGAACCCTTAAAGTTTGTATAGAGCGTAATCCAAGATTTTGACGCATCATGGAGCTTCATGAGGACTATTCTGACGAAGGTGCGCAAATCAAATGGTGTTTTCCTGCAAAACCGCTAGAGCCAGGTTTGGGCCGGGCTCAACTGCTCGGCCTGCTCCAGGAACGCAAAGATGGAGTATTTCATCTATGTTCCGCTATTTTCATCGCCGTTCGTACGTTTCGTCCGTTTTAGACGCGCCAACAATTGCACTCTCGTCTAGAATTCATCGGTTGCCGTCCTACGATCCTCTCCCATTTGCCCGTCTCTCACCTTCGTCCCTCTCCCCCCCCTCTTCTGACAGAAATGGAGGAGGACACCTTCCTCCAGACTAAGCGAATGGACAACCTGGCCACATGTGCCACGGTAAAGGATGCGTTTGTGCAGCACGGGCTAGCCCCCGACGACAAAATCGACCGCCGCGAGCAAGTGCTGATGTTCCGGACTGTTGAGTCCGAGATGGAGGTGGGGCTGAAGAGCCTCATGGAGAGCGGCAGGTTCGACGAGGCGAAGGAGATGGGCTTCCGGCTTGAGAGCCTCCGGTCCGAGTTCGGAGGGCTGCAGAAAAAGGACGAGGCTGAGAAGCAGAATAAGCAGAAGAAGCTCTTCGACAAGGCGGTGAAGATCAAGGGGAAGCAGCTGAAGGGGAAGCACGAAGCGTGGGAGAAGGAGGTCGAGGAGGCCTGCTCCCAGTTCCAGGAGGACACGGAGAAGACATTCAAAATTCAGAGGGAGAACCTCGCCCTGGAGATGAACAGGATCGAGAGGCCACGGATGAAGTACAGCAAGACCAGGATGGAGGTGAGTGTGTGTGTGAGGGAGGAGAACGTGCGAGGACCCTACGAGGAGCGTTCAGACGACAACGAGGGCGTCGTGTCCAAGTTGCTCCGTGGTGTCTGCAGTACATATTATATATATCTAACCCCATCTTCGCGCTCGCTTTCGTCGCAGTATAAGAACGCTGAGGTCAGGCTCTGCGCCCTGAAGCAGTACGACGATGCCAAGAACGTCAGACGCATGCTCAAGAGCATAGACGCCAAGGAGGAGGAGGCTTTCAACAAGGCCTTCGACGACAGGATGCAGGCTAAGATTGACAAGTTGGACAAATTCCAGAAGGAGAGCGCCGGAAGGTTGGAGGAGAAGGTGAGAATTGTGCTTTTTATTATTTTTATGGTTGTGGGTTGTGCTGGGTATCTTTGCTAACATATTGTACCCTTTCTACTCTACCAGATGTCCGCCTTCCGATGGAAAGAGCTCCGCAAGCGCGAAAAGGAGTCGTACGTCAACCGCACCAACATCAACAATAAGAAGCACGACATGCACCACTTCATGACCCTCGACGCCCGCCTCAAGCCGGAGCTGACGGTGAAGCCCAGCGCGTTATTGCTGAAGCGCGCGAACTTCAAGTCGAACGCGAGCAAGCTCCGTGGGGAGCAGCTCCTGGATAAGGTCAAGGGCAAGAAGGAGGGTGACGCTGTTTTCATAGAGAGCCTCTGCAACCTTCACGAGTTCTCGGACAAGTCGCTTAGAGGAACTGCGAAATTCGAAGATAAGATTCAGTGGAAGGGACACAAAAGTGGCGCTCAGTACTTCAACGAGAAGGGCCACCATTAGAAAAAATAAAGAAAGAAATTTTGTGTGTTTGATTGATTAACAAACGTGAACGAGGGGGTTATTTGAAATTTCTTTTTTTGTCTGCCCGTGTGTTTCACCCAAATCAATCAACTCCCCCCAAAAAAGCTTCCGCCCTAAAAATTAAACACCGTAACAAAATAACGCGTTATGATGTCCACTCCTTACGGGTGCCAAACCGGCAAAGCCCCCGGAATGGCCTCGTTGGCGACCCACCCCGAAATGGCCAGCATGGCGATCCTCCCGTTCTTGATCTCCTTCACCCTCAGGGACTTGAGCTCGGCAGACTCGAGGCCGCCCTCGCGCTTGGTGAAGCCGAGGGGGTCGTAGCCGTAGTCCCCGGGGAGGCGGGGGGACTCGTTGTACTGCTTCTGGTAGGCGACGCATTCGGACCAGCCAGCCACGAAAAGGATCTGGAGCCAGCCGGCGAGGGGGACGGAAGAGACGGCCTCGAAGGGGGACATGTGCGAGATGTCGGCGAAGGTCAGGCCGGCGGACTTGGAGAGGTACCAGGTGGCGGCGTTGTCGGGGTGGAAGACGTTGGAGCCGGAGGGGCCGAGGTAGAGGGGGAAGTGGACGCCATACTTCTGAACCATGAAGCCGATGGTCGCCACCATCGCGATTCTGCCGTGCTTAATCTCGGCGTTCTCGAACCAGGCGAGGGCCTCGGGGCCGGTGCCCTCGAGGATCTTGGCGCCCAGGGGAGGGCACTTGCGGCCGGTCTCGACCGTGAGGCCGATGGCGCCGTCGAGGGTGGAGGCGGAGAGGGCGGTCTGTTTGAGAGCGGGGGCCGCGGGCACCTGGAAGGCTGAGGCGGAAGCGAGGAAGGCGAGGAAGAGGGCGGTCAACTTCATGGTCTGGTTCGGGGTGAGGCGTTTGAGGGCGGAGACTTTGGTGTTAGCTTTGGTCGGAAAGGGAGTTGGGCGAGATTGCATTTAATCCTTTAAATTAGCCGCGAGGAGCACTCAATGTTTATCGAGGGGACAGTAACCCTAACAGCTGTCCTTGTCGCGTTCCTAAAATAGTATTCTAGCTCATATTCGTCGATTTAAAGAGCATTTACTGCAGTATCAGCGAGCAAATCATGCACCTCAAGGCCATCTCAAAACAAATTAACACGCACTTAATGAAGATCAAATCGACGTGAATGGTTTGATTCGGTGTGAGGTGCGTCTGTTGGGGTCACGTTGGGGTCACGAACCTGTAATTAGAGAATTGATAAATCTGAAAAAAGGAAGTAGATCGCTGGCAAATAATAAAAGTGCTCAACCTCTCTCAAGACATACGCAGTAGTCATCTCATTACAGTAGATCGTTAGAAATCCTCCCCAAGGTCCGCAGGGTTACTCGCTGCGTCGCTAATCGTCAGTAAAGGGCGAAAATTAGGCAAAAAGTAAAGGTTTAGACTTTCCCTCCCCCCGAAAAATCAATCCAATTGTTGCTCATCTCCTGAACTCTACCGCGAACGAAGGAACGCAGTCTCTTACTCAATCTACCACTCATGTCCGATCTAATCGGTGAAATCGACTCCAACCTTTTCGGAGGCCTAAACAGCTTCACACAGCCTTCATCCTCATCGAACAACGCCTCAGCTGATTTCAACGCCGACGATGATGATTCTAGCACCTCCTCCAATCAGAGCGCAGCGGACCTGAGCGGGGACTACGAGAGCCTCATGCAGGCTTGGAAGAATGAGGTCGCGAGCCCTAGTCTGTTGCCCATGGACGAGGACGTCGTGACGACCATAATCCTCCTCCTGAAAAACCAGGAGTCCCTCACCTCCCGCCTCGCCTCCTCCGTCTCCTCCCCCACCACCGCCCTCCAGCTGAACCTCTACCGCATCGAGCTCGACCGCACGAAATACGTCTTGGCGGACTACCTCCGAACCAGAATTCGCAAGATAGAGCGCAACGTCATGTGGTACCTCAGGGCGTACCCCGACGGCTACGACTACCAGCCTAACCCTGACTTCGACCAGCACGACGCCGAGAGCCCCAAGGAAATCAAGACCATGTACATGTCCGACAAGGAGCTAAAGTTCGCCAGGGGCTACGAGAAGCTCTACGAGAAGCACATGTACACGACGGTCCTTCAGCACCTTCCCGAGACGGTTTTGGACGATCAGCCAGGGCTCGACTTTAACCTGAGGAAGCTGGACGATGCGAGGCAGAACATGATCGACGGGCCCAAGGAGGGGGGCTACGTTCTAGGGAGGTGCTTGAGGAACGGGGTCGAGTGGCAGGGGGAGGGGGACTGGGAGGATTACAAGAAGGGGAATATGATACTGGCGATTTTCGGGGACGTGAAGCCTATGGTTGTCAACGGGGATATTGAGTTGTGTCCGTGAGAAGGAGGAGGAGGGGAAGGAGAGAGTGGGGGAAGGGAAGGAAATAATATTGAAGAACAAAACAAGATAAAAATGGTTTTGATTTTTTAGTATACTTCCCGCTTAATCCAATTTTTGAAAACAGCACTCTGCATTCTCCTCCTCTAAACCCCAGCTTTTTATCGTGTCTCTGTTGAACGCCTCAGCTTGATAGAACATCGACCCCATGGATGTGACGTTGGTTACATCCCACGAAGACAGATCGCCGTTGAACGCCTTCGCTTCACGGAACATCTCCTTCATGGTTGTAACGTTTGGTGATACGTTTCACGAAGACAGATCGCCGTTGAACGACTTCGCTTCCTGGAAGATCGACTCCATCGTTGTAACGTTGGACACGTCCCAGGAAGACAGGTCGCCGTTGAACGCCGAGGCTTGCTGAAACATCCCCGTCATGGTTGTAACGTTGGAAACGTCCCACGAAGGCAGATCGCCGTTGAATGCCTCGGCTTGATAGAACATCCCCTCCATGGTTGTCACGTTGGATACGTCCCATGAAGACAGATCGCCGTTGAACGTCAAGGCTTGTTCGAACATCGACAGCATGGTTGTAACGTTGGATACGTTCCAAGTAGACAGATCGCCGTTGAACGCCTTCGCTTCACAGAACATCCCCTCCATCGTTGTAACGTTCGATACGTCGCAAGAAGACAGATCGCCGTTGAACGCCCCGGCTCCCTGTAACATCGACTCCATGGTTGTAACGTTGGACACGTCCCATGAAGACAGATCACCGTTGAACGCCTTCGCTTGCTGGAACATCCCCTCCGTGGTTGTCACGTTGGATACGTCCCATGAAGACAGATCGCCGTTGAACGTCAAGGCTTGTTCGAACATCGACAGCATGGTTGTAACGTTGGATACGTCCCAAGAAGACAGATCGCCATTGAACGCCTCGGCTTGCTGGAACATCCCCTCCATGGTTGTAACGTTGGATACGTCCCATGAAGACAGATCGCCGTTGAACGCCGAGGCTTCATAGAACATATCTTCCATGGTTGTAACGTTGGATACGTTCCATGACGATATATCGCCGTTGAACGACGAGGTGTTATAGAACATGGACTGCATGGTTGTAACGTTGGAAACGTCCCATTTTGAAATGTCCTCGTTAAACTGTTCTGCCGCTGGTCCAACTTCCTCATCATCAGCACTATACAAATCCGCCATTTCCGTCACCTCCGACGTGTTCCAAATACTAATAGGACCGTGAATCTCCCTCGCCGCCTCAGCATTCTCACACCACGCCTTCGCAGCTACCTTTATATCAGCGTCGCTCCGCTTCAACATCGCGTCCAATCTCGGTTTAGCTCTCAAACGGAAGCCCCTAGCTAACTGCGTCGCTACATGAAGCGAATCAAAACCAGAAAGGAACGAAACGATGTACCCCTGAACGTCCTCATTGAGTCGAGGAATTTTAGACCTCGCCTCGAGCGTCTCGACGAGGAGGGTAGCTAGAGCAACTTTCTTCTTATTACTCTTGTACTTGATAAAGTTGGCGTCCAGCTGGGCCTTCAGAGCAGCCACAGTCATTGACGAAATAGCGGAGGTGGCGTTGGGGGGAGACGTGAAAGCTGGCCCAGATCCATTCTCTACGTCGTTTTCATCACTCGCAAGAGTGGGATTGTTTTTATCGTCATCGTCTCGTAAGCTCGCTTAGACATGTTATCGCGCGTAGGGGTCACAAACAATCGATCAACCTGGTTTTTCAGCAAAATCACCAAAATGGGCAAATCGCCGATATTCATTCATTCACGCGTACTTTAACACGCGCAATCGGATTCCTGTAGCTCCATACTCCCATTTACTCATAACTCCATAAGCAGATCAGGATATCACGGGATAATCATCTATATTCGTCTTCCCAACAAAATTCATCCCGTCAACCCATAGGCCCTAAATAGGCCCTAAATAGTCCTAAATAGCGTCACAGTACGCATCTATAGCACGTAAACCATGGTTAAATTCGCTGAAATCCTCGAGTCCCAAGCCGTACCCTCCTGGTCTGTCCATTACATGTCCTACAACAGGCTTAAGCGTCGCCTCGAGAAGTGTGTCTACCTCCGCACTACTCTCCTCCAGATTCAGGCGCAGAATCACAAGACACCACAGTACGTGGGGCAGGATGAGGACAGCGATGACGAGGAGGTCGGGGATGTCATCACGCACAACACGCAGTCCACGTTGGAGAAGATTAAGAAGTCACACCGCATGGGCCGCCTTTCCAGCGTGGAGAGCAGGGTAAGAACTTGCCCACGCAGGATGTGCCCACACAGGATGTCTGCCGCCTGCGCTTTTCACAGACTTCCCTCCCAACACATATAAACCAAAACATCACCACTCACCCCACCCCACCCCCGACCCCACCCCATCCACCACAGGAGCGCCTGTCAGCTCTCAGCCTGAACCCAACAACCCCGGAGAAGAAGGGCCTCCAACAACAAGAAATCAAAAATAGAAATAGAGTCACCTCGAGTCACTCGGCGCACGAGCTGGACAATGAGTCGTTGCTTCTGCCTCCTCCTGCGATAACCAATTTGGCCTCTGCGAGGCAGCACTCCTCCGATCCCTCCCTCCATACAGCTCAGAACCGTTCCTCCAACCCCCCCACCCCCGTCGACTTCATGACGATGCGCCGGACCTCGAAGGAGGAGGAAGACTCCTCCATTCCCACAGAGATGACGTCCCTCCTGGCCTCCTCCCACCCCCCTTCGCCCCAAATGTCTCACTTCACCTCAACCGCCTCTGTGTCCATCCCCATTCCCTTCAACAACAGCAGCAGCAGCAATAATAATAATAATAATAATAATAACAACAACAACAACAACAACAACAACAACGTAAAAATAGAAAACAAGCACCCCTCCCAAAACACTTCGTCCTCCTCCTCCTCCTCCTCCAAAAACAAAAACTACGGTTCTCGAGGCAAATCTTCCAACTCCCCCCCCCGAAATAGCACCTTGCACATGTCCCCCCTCTTCAAACACGTGACAACGAAGAGCTACAACAATTTCGCGACCGAAGAGGAACTTCTAGCCTCCAAAAACCTCGAGAAGGAAGTCTACCAATTCTGGCAGCTCATCGATTCAGACCTTTCCAAGGTCGACGCCTTCTTCGAGGGCATGGTGGCGGAGTACTCCAAGGCGCTGGACTCGTTCACACACTCGAGGGCTCACGGGTCGACTTTGAATTTGAACGTTCCGACTGGCCACACCAGTCCGAACAAGAAATCGGCGGACGATCTAGATAGGGTCAGAAGGCTGAGCATAAGTTCCGCAAGGTGAGGTGAAATCGCGATTGGAAAGGGGCTTACGTTTTTTTTTTCGCATCTCCTAGTTTTTTCGAACGTTGCGTTGCTGACTCCGAGCCGCAGTCCGGACCTCAGGGCGGTAAAAAAATTATACATCGATTTGATGCGGCTGCAGAATTACGTTCGGCTGAACGGCACAGGCTTCAGGAAGATCGTCAAGAAGTTCGACAAGACGATGCACAGGGAGAGCCTGCCAAGCTTCATGAACAATTTGAAGAACAGGAGGTTCATGGTCAGCTCGGATTGCATCGAGTTGGTTGAGATGACGACGAGCCTCGTTTCGAGGGATAAGCTGATGGATTGGAAGGCAGACGCGAGGAAGGCGATTAGCAATCCTTCCAAGCTCCTAGCGGACGGGAGGGAGAACGGAGGGGGCATCGTCACTGATAGCATCAACCTCTTCATGAGCAGGTGAGCGTGTGTAGTGGATACCGATATCGATGTAAACGCTACGCATTTCTAACTCATCGTCGCTTCGCTCTTCGCTCTTTGCTCTTCGCAGCGAGAGGCCAACGAGGATCTGGGCCCTCGCGCTTTCCATTTTCCTGACGCTCCTCGCAGGCAAGGCCGCCCCCTTCGAAGACGACGACGTCGCCAATCGAGCCCTCGCCTTCCTCACCCTCGTGGTGTCCCTCTGGATCTTCAAGGCCCTGCCCTTCCACAGCACCGCCATGTTCATTCCCGTTCTGGCCGTCTTTTTCAACGTTCTCCGTGACGAGACCGATAAAAAGCTCACGCTCAATCCCGAGGCAGCCGCAAAGGTCGTCCTCTCGTCCTTCTTCAACCACAACACGTTCCTGATTTTGGGAGGCTACGCGATTTCGGCCGCGTTCTCCAGGTGCGAGGTGGAGAGGAGGCTGGCGTCGCTGCTGCAGGCCAGGTGAGAGCTTTGAAGGGGCGTGTGTACTGCATATCGACGTGCATGGTCGATAATTTCCGTGTGTAACGTCGCTGTTGCCAACTTCTACGTCGTTTTTAACATCACGAACGCCCCTTCCTTTACAATTCACGCTTCGCTCGTCACAGGTTTGAAAACCAGCCCTACCTCTTCCTCCTCGCCATGATGATGCTCGGAATGTTCCTCTCCATGTGGATCTCCAACCACACCGCCCCGGTCCTCTGCATATCCGTCCTCTCCCCCATAATCGCAGACTACGGTTCGGAGTCGCGTTTCGTCCAAGCTCTGCTCCTTGGCGTGGCGTTCGCTTGTAACTTCGGTGGGATGCTAACGCCGATTGCGTCGCTGCAGAACATCATCGCCATCCAGCAAATGAACAACGCGGAGAGCGCAGCGATGAGCTTCGGGGCTTGGATCGGGTACTCGATGCCCATAGCCTTGCTCGGGACCATTTTCGCCTGGCTGCTCATCATCGTGATGCTCAAGCCAGACGATGTCACCTCGATCCCCAAGATCGTGTACGAAGCCAAGGAGGTGAACAAGAGCGCCATAGCTATTTGCGTCCTGAGTCTGCTCACGATTTTGGCGTGGGCCACCTCCAGCTTCACCAAGCTTCTCTTTGGCGACTTGGGCATCATCTCGCTCTTGTTCATGGGCATCGTCTTCGGTTCGGGGATCCTAACTGAGATCGACCTTAACAGGTGAGGTTAGGGTTTTGGAAATGCGCAATTTTGACCTTCATTCTAATTTGTCGCTTCGCTCCTTCACTCCTTCTCTCGTCACAGTTTCGCCTGGCACACGCTGTTCCTCCTCGGAGGAAGTAACGTTTTAGGAAAGGTCGTCGAGAGCAGCGAACTCCTCGATCACATCGTCCACGCCCTCAAGCAAGCTCTTCCCGAGTCTAAGCTATGGGTTGCCGCCGAGGTGTTCTTCGCCGCTTGCGTCATGGCGACGTTTGTGTCACATTCCGTTGCTGCCATAGTCGTGGTTCCCATAATCGCTCACATCGGCAAGAGCTGGGGCGCAGTGCAAGAATTTTCCTTCGGCTCCGCCCTCGCAATTTCTGCTGCTATGGCTTTCCCCTTTTCGTCTTTTCCGAACATTTACAGCTTGCTGGTTGTAGATGACTTTGGCAAAAGGTGAGAGAGGAAGTGAGGGAGGAAACGTCGGTCAAGACACGTCAAAATCAGAATACTAACAGCAAATCTTTACGCAGCTTCTTGTCGACGAAAATGTTCCTTCAAGTTGGAACCCCTGCCAGCATGTTCTGTATTTTCCTCATTGTGATGTGGACTGCAGCATGGTAGGTAGAAAACAAAAACTAGAAGTTTTTAATAAAAGTTAAATTAGCATTTCCATCGATTGCCGCAGTTCTTGCAGTGCACGAAGACGGTCATGGGCTCATCCGCACTCCTCGTCTGCTTCTGCGTGCTCTCGGTCTTGATCGACTTGCACTTTCCACACGTGAACAGTGACGCCTGCAACAAATCACCAGTGATTCCGCACTGCTCCTGAATCTTCTCCTCGTTCTGCGTCTCCCAGTCGAGCCGTCTCGCATCGTCGAGGGCCTTCTTCGCTGCTTCTGCGGCTTCTACGGCCTCCCTCGTGGCGAGCTGTTCGGTGGTAAGGTCCACCAAATTGTCCGGCTCCAACAATCTGAGCAGCATCTGCGCCGCCAAGTATGAGTTCTTCTTGAGGTTGAATTTCAACGTCATCGCCTTCTTCTGGTAGTCCTTGGACACCGATGATCCGAACTTATTGCGGATCGCATTCTCGATGCCCTTGGCCGAGTCAAACGCGAGGGTTGCGCAATCTTCGGGGCTGCATGGCGAATATGAATATGGAGTATGGGAATTACGGATTATGGATATTTATTAGGGTTAGGAAGATTTTTTTCCACAGGGTCGGTCGACCATTGTTCGCCTCACCTCTTTCCTTCCAGCAACGTCCCCTTCGCCTTCTCCGCCTCGGCTCCCTCCAACAGTCCCTGGCGGAGCACCATGAGCACCTTGCCCCTTGTGGGCGGATCGAGAGCGTCGGCGTACTTTTGGGCCTCCGCCTTGCCGATCTCAAGGGGACTGCTGGGTTTGGCAGCAGCAGCAGGGGCGGCGGCGGCGGCGGCAGGCGCCTTCTTTGCGGCAGCCGGTGCAGGAGGCGCGGAGGCACCCGCTCCCTGGCTCTTGGCAACCTTCTTCCACTTCTTGACGATGCTCTTGGCCAAATCTGCAGTCTCCTGCCCCCACTTCGAAACGGAATCCTCCCCCTTGAACGAGGTCACGACCTTCCCGATCTGCGACTCGGCGAGACCGGCCAGCGTGATGCCCGAAGGCGGGATGCCGTCCAACTTCTTCAGCACCTCAATAGGAGGCGCGTATTTGGAGGCTGCATCGCGGGACTGCACGAGCTGGGATTTCAGTTCTGAGAGCGACATGCTAGGGGGAGGGGGGGAGAGGGGCGTTAGTAGTGGACGGAGCGAGGGTAGTCAGTGGTATCGAACAGTTTTCTTCGGCCGGCGATGATGGTTCAGAAAGCGGGAGGAGAAAACTTTATTGCTGCCGAGTGATGGTGATACGGATAGGATCTCTGATTAGAGGAGCGATGCAGGCAGAGCGCGGTTAATTCGGTAAACATACAGTAAAGCAACGTGGCTAAGCTAAACTGCTGGCAAAAAACCAAAAAACTGTTTTCTTCACGTTTCAACGATTCAACTGATAGAACCAGTTTATCCGCATCCGTCTACGTCATATCAACTGCTGTCGTCTACCTAATCCAGAATCAGCGCTGCTCCCGTATTTGTCAAGTTTCACCTCCCCATCGCCGCATCAGCCGACCTCATCAACTCCTCTTACTATTTGTTGATTTCTCGGTCAATATGCCCGTACACGCTATATCGAAACCCAAAGTTTGGGGAAATCTTACCACTGAGAGCGATGGCAGACAACAAACGGCGGCAAGCTCAGCTGCTAGTGGTAAGCACTGCCTTCAAGGTGCTTTGTCGGTCTGAAGGACCGCGTTCAAGCTGCTACATGGACCTCTATATATCCCCAATTTCGGCTCCTCAACCCTAATCAAATGACAAGGCTACGTAACGCATCGTCATCGCCGAAAGCGTAATTTTCAAATTGTCCAAATCGAGCTCTGAAAAGAAACTAACCCCTTCACCTTTTTCGCCATCTCGCTGCCCTTTTTCGTCGCAGCCTGGGGAAGATCTCCTGACTTCGCAGGCGTCAATTCCAAGTCTAAGCCTTCCGCTCAGCCGACAGTGTCCCTTCCGACGGCGCCCTCGAGTGCTCCGAGCCTGAAGGGCGCGTGGGGCCAGCAAAATTTGCTCAGGAAGATCGCAGGGGAAGATACAAGGTGCGACAAAATCCAATTTGAGCACCCTGCCCCCAAGGCAAATCCGTCTTCCGATGTTGCCCCCTCTCCTTCAAGTGGCAGTGCCGCTCCGGCTCCCGTCGCCGTAGCAGTCCCCAGACCCGAGCGCAAGCTGTCGTACGCTGAAACGCTCAAGGCGAAGGAGGAGCAGAAGAGGAAGGACGTCGCCAAGGCCGCGAAAGCAGAGCGAGCGCCGCCGTCAACAGCCCCTCCGATGTCCCCCCCTACCTTCCGACCTGTGAATGCTGTCGGTACTTCCAACGACGTCCCGAACGCAAACGCCGACCAAGACACTTCCGTAGCCCCCCCCTCCTCCCCCTCCGCCTCCACCTCTACCTCCAGCAGCAACAGCTGCAGTAACAGCAGCAATAACAACAAACCAAATTCACCTCCCCAAACGCCCAACGCCCAACCAAATCCCACCAAACCCGAACACAACATGCCCATGAGCCCTACGAACCCGAACTCTCCTCCGATGAGCTCGGGCGGTAACCCTAGCCAACCGCGACCGGTGCCCTCGCAGCCTCAGAGGAATTCGAATCAGCAGCCGCACAAGAACCAACAGCAGAAGAAGAATAAGGTACGAACAGCTGGGCACACGTGCATCTGTTCATGGTTACATGGTTCTAACTCATCCTTCACTCGTTGCAGAAGAACAAGAAGAAGAACTATAACTATAACAAGAACTCTCAGCGCTCCACCCCGACCATGTCCGAGTGGCGCGATTACTACAACCGCTGCGCGGTCGCCCAAGTCGAGTACTACTTCACCGAGGATAATCTCGCGAAGGACGTGTTCCTCAGGAGCAGAATGGACGTCGAAGGTTTCGTCCCCCTCTCGCTGATCGTCCAGTTTAACGCGATACGGCAGCTCGGGGTCGACTACAACACCCTCCGATCGCTCCTAGTCACGTCTCCCTATCTCGACGTCGACCTCGAGAACGAACTCGTGAGGTTGAGGAACGGCTGGGCGAAGTGGCTGCTCTCCGTCGACGGCAGCGAAGGTGAGCGGCGATGGAAGGGTGAGGGGATATTCTCCAACTGTTGTTTTAACACCGACGCAACCTCACGCAGTACGAGGCTGCCCCAAGTACATCAAAGTGAACTATGCCAAGGCCGCCTCCCTCCCGCTGACCAGCGCCACATCTGCCGGCAACGGCAACATTTCACCGCCTGCAATGACAGTGTCTGACGCGAGCTCCTCCTCCTCCTCTGACACCGGGCAAGAAATCTCTTAGTTTTAACACACAACCACACGCATTCACATAAGCACATCATAACACAACATTAGCACGTTCCGTACATACGACAACGCCATTCAACCCACAACATCACCATCATATTACATTAATCTCACGCCACATAAGCATTACTAGAAGAATTATTAAGCCGAGGGGGATAGTAGTGTAGCACGACAATCACAACAACGAAAAATTTTACATAAAGTTTTACATAAGCAAAACGTCTCCTTCTTTCTTTTTCAGACCAAAATCGGGGCAAAATCGGCTCAAAATCCAGATCCTCCTGGGAGATCCTCCATATTGTCAAATTGTGCTGTGTTTCGAATTTCGTCTAATAGTGATACTACTACCACCACCTCCTGTTAGGGTTAGGAAATTCAGGGCTTGCATACATATATATCATGTCCTTTCAACCGGACGATGAGACGTCTTTAAACTCTGAATCGAATGATCCTTCGAGTCCATCTTCCCCCTCGGGCAGCTCGGGCTCAAACAGGGGTTCAGGCAGGCCTGATAACGTCAAAGCGTGGGGTGAAATCCTTAATGCGGTTGTGAGGATACGTAAGGAGTCTAGTAGAAAGCATAAGGGTCTCAGAGGTGAGGAATTATAATATTTAGACACAATTAAAGGCTCCGACTAGATATCAATCCCGAGGATTGGATTGGAGGCGTCCTTGGTAGCGTCCTTGGTAGCGTCCTTGGTAGCGTCCTTGGTACACTGTGTATCACACAGACGCGTCCCACGCCCACTTCCAATGCCCTTAACTTCTCCTGTGGTACTAACAGGTCCTCAATCCACTCCCGCAGCGACCCTCGACGAACTAATCTTGCTCCTTCAGGTCTTTACGGCTGTATCTCCTCCGACGCCTAGGCCAAATATTAAGGACGTTACTAGGGATGTAGTTATGGCGATGAATCAGGTGAGATTAAGAGCAATTGATGTGCAATTCATGTTGAGGCATGCGGCGCATACCACTGAAAGGGCGATGAATGGAAACCCTGTTCCGTAGTCTGACCCTGTCCTTAACTTGCAGACCTGCGTCGCCAAGACCAATAAAATGTCTGACCTTGCCATCGAAACCTTGACCCTCATGGTCGTGAACAAGTTCATCTCCGGCGAGACTCTTGGGGCGACGCCTCCGCCTTCTTCGCCCGACGGCGTGCCTCCTCCCAGGCCTCCTCCCACCTTGATAGAGACGACGGTCAACACTGTTTGTAGCTGTAGCGACAGTAATGATGAATCGGTGCAGTTGGGTGAGTTCGAACCGTGCCCCGAGCCCTCACCTAAACAAACTTCATTTGTTCTCACCCCATTCTCCGTTCCCCACTCCCCCCTCCCCCTCCCCCTCCCACTCCCATTCCCCAACCCACAAAAAACACAGCTATGACAAAATCCCTCCTGACGCTGATCTCGTCGTCCCACTGCAGGGTCCACGAAGCTTCCCTCTTGACTTCAATTCGCGCTTCGTTCCATGTCTACCTCGTGACAAAGTCCACCGCCGTTAAGGACAACAGCAAGGTCGCTCTCACTCAGATTCTGTCCACCGTGTTCGGCAGGATGGAGAAGTACGTGGTCGAGCAGAAGGGAGAAAACCCCAACCCCTCCTCTGACCTTTCTTCGCCCTCTGAAAACTCCGAGACTGCTTCGAGCACCTCCACCTCCCCCCCTCAGTCCCCGGCCAAACCCCCCGTGGAACCCGTCTCCTCCCCCCTCTCCGTCCCCATAACCCCCGAAAAGCCTCCCCCCCACCTCTCCTCCCAGCAGTCGGCCCAGCCGTCGGAGATCCTCTTCAAATCCCAGTACCACAAGGACGCCTTCTTGATATTCCGAGCCCTGTGCAAGCTCAGCAGCAAGGCCTTGGTCGACGAGTCTGAGTCGACGGGTATGAGCCTCATATCCAGCTCGCCTTCGGACCCCCTGGCGCTCCACTCCAAGGCCCTGTCTCTGTCCCTCATCCTTTCCATCCTCGAAACCTGCGGCCCCGCCTTCACCCAAGGCGACAAGTTCATCTACGCCGTCCGCCACTACCTCTGCGTCTCCCTGCTAAAGAATTGCATGAGCACGAACACTTCGATCGTCTACCTCTCGCTCCGCATCTTCGTGTGCCTCGTCAATAACTTCAGGACACACCTGAAGCACGAAATCGAAGTCTTCGTCGCGAACATATTCCTCAGGGTCCTGGACTCGCAGAACAGCAGCCACGAGCAGAAGTGCCTCGTCCTCGAGGCCCTCTCCTCTCTGTCCGAGCCCGAGACGTTGTCCCAGATATTCCTCAACTACGACTGCGACATTAACGCCACGAACGACCTCTTCAAGAACATAGTTAATTCCCTAGCAAGGGTGGCCAAGGGGAGCACGATCCTCTCAAACAACGTCACGGCGGACCTCGACCAGAGCAAGTCGAACGCTCTCAGCACTCTGCTGGCGGGCAAGGCCGGTGCTGCGAAGAAGGAGGTGAGAACACCTGTTCGAGGAGCAAAGCGCGTTTACGACTTTGTAGTAACAGGCGGGGGCGAGGAGCTGAGACGGCTCGTTATCATACGTCTGCACAGCTCGTCGCTTCGCTCCTCGATTCGATATCGACGTCCGTTGCAGCTGCCAACTCCACCTCCTTTTTTAACACCAACAACACAACCTTACACACAACCTTCGCCTCTCTCGTCGCAGGCCGGAAGGGAGGCGGCGCTCAGGATCGCGGCGCTCGAGGTGCTTGTCGCCGTCCTTAGGGCGATGCTGAAGGCGCAGGGGCTCGAGGGGGGGGACGACAAATTCGACGAGAGCGCGGGAGTGAGGACCAAGCTCCAGCTCGTCGACCGACCCAAGGCGGCCCCGACCCGAGAAAAGCATAATATGTCCACCACCACCAGTATCGATAGCGCTCTGGATGAGGTCAAGGCGGTGAAGTCCTTCGAAGATACCGTCACCAGCGCCGGGTCTATAGACCCTAGTAGATCTCTTTCCTCGGATACGCAGACGGGCGGAGAGGAAGAAATGCTCAAAAACGGCAGCCTCACTCCGACTAATGGTAGCTCCTTGTCTTCCCGCTCTGCGTCGACTGCGGACAACAACGAGTTCTTCACGAACTACAACCAGAAAAGAGTCGAGAAGGAGGAGTTCCAAACCGGAGAGGTCAAGTTCAAGCTCAACCCGAAGACGGGCATCCTCCACTTCGTCAAGCACAAGTTCCTCGAAGAGCTCGAGGCCAAGGCGGTGGCCCAATTCCTATTGGCAAACAAGGACAAACTGGACAAGACTCAGATCGGAGAGATACTGGGAAAGGAGCCGGACTACGCGTTTGTCAAGGACGAGGGCGTCCCGGCCTCGCACGGCGGGAAGGGCTTCTGCGTCGCCATCCTGCACGAGTACGTCGACAACATGGTATTCAATGGGTTGGAGTTCGACGAGGCGATAAGGCTCTTTCTGAGCGGCTTCCGCTTGCCCGGCGAGGCGCAAAAGATCGACAGAATCATGGAGAAGGTGAGGTTATGCTTTGATATTCAGCCCTTGCAATCTTCTTCTAACTTTAACATTTCCGCAGTTCGCCGAGCGCTACTCCAAGCAGAACCCTCAGGTGTTCGCTTCCGCTGATACGGCTTTCATCTTGGCCTTCTCCATCATCATGCTCAACACCGACCTTCACAACCCATCCATTAAGGAGGAGAGGAGGATGACCGTCGAGTCGTTCATCAGGAACAACCGCGGCATCGGCGTGGACGGAACCGACCTGCCTGGCGATTTCCTCGAAGGGATATTTCACCGAATTCAGGCCAGCGCGTTCAGCTTAAAGGAAGATGACGATGCTCGGGCGCAGATGGGGAAGACGCTGGGGGCGACGGGGGGCGGCGGAGGATTTGCGGACAACGTGTTCGGAGCCAGCGGCAAGGAGGAGAAGAAGCGAAAAGAGGAGTTCCAAAAGGAGAGGGAGGAGCTTATGATGAGCTCGACTCAGCTGATGAAGCAGGCCAAGGACAACGGGAACGCGACCGAAGTCCCCTCTCTCACCCCGGCCGAGGCTGTGCCGTTCATGTTTGACGTGGCGTGGGGATTCACGATAGGCAGCTTGTCTCAGATTCTAGAGTTCACCGAAGAGCCCAACTGCATCGCGCTCTGCCTGCGAGGTTTCGTGTACGCCATTAGGATTGCCAGCTTCAACGACATGTTCGTTGCTCGCGACACATTCGTGAACTCTCTGGCCAAGTTCACGACGCTCGGGTCGATCAAGGAGATCAAGTACAAGAACATTGAATGCATCCGAGCGCTTCTCAACATTGCTATAGCTGACGGAGACATGCTGAGGGAGAGCTGGGAGCCTGTCCTGCAGTGCATCAGCCAGCTGGCCAAGCTCCAGCTGCAGGCCAGCGGCATGGTCACGGACGAGGAGATGTTCGAGAATGCAGATGGCAACCAGCAGCAGGACGACCTTGAGGAGACTTCGAGAAGGCCGTCCCTGAGTGGCCGCACGAGCAGCGTTTTCTCGTCGAAGAACAAAAAGTCTGCCGCCGTGAAGCGACTCGAGACCGAGAACGGTCGGGCTGTCCTGGAGGCCATTTCGGATGATTTGATAGATAAGGTCTTCTTGAACTCCGTGTCGCTCTCGGTTGAGGGCATCGAGCATTTCATCACGCAGCTGGTGAAGGTGTCCGCCGCGGAAGTTCCCGGCGG
The DNA here is from genome assembly GCA_030267905.1 of Triparma verrucosa. NCBI lineage: Eukaryota > Bolidophyceae > Parmales > Triparmaceae > Triparma > Triparma verrucosa. The sequence goes on from BRXX01000320.1 coordinate 26,677, forward strand.
AGATAGGGTCGATATCGGCATCGTGTCCCCAGGAGGTGTAACTCCTTCCGATAGCGGCGGCGCCAGTGCAAGGATCTTCGCCTTGCAGCGCATTGTGGAGGTCGCCGATTTCAACATGAATACGCGACCTAGGATCGTCTGGACGAGAATCTGGGGGATGATGAGTCGTCATTTCGCTGTCGTCGGGTGCCACTCCAATGAGATGGTGTCCATGTACGCGATCGACAGCTTGAGGCAGCTGAGCTTTAAGTTCTTGACAAAGCCCGAGCTGACGGACTTCAACTTCCAGCGCCTATTTTTGCGGCCCTTCTTGGTGATAATGGAGAGTGAGGGCAGCAGGGAGGACGTTAGGGAGCTGATTCTCCGGTGCATCGACAACATGATCAGGTCGCTGGCCAAGAACATCAGAAGTGGCTGGAACACGATATTCGCTGTTTTGGCGGTCAGGTGAGATTTTCGAGGCGAACCCTAACATTATTTCCGTGCGCAATGCCGCTGATTCCAACTTCTTCACCGTTTCTAACGTCATGAACACGCAGCGCCAGAGACAGCAACTTGACCATCGCCAAGCTTGGCCTTGAGATCATGCACAGACTGGTAGATGAACACCTTGAGCAGCTCTGCGGCAGGGCCGAGGACTTCGTCGGCATGGTCAAGGCGTCTGTCGCGTTTATCTATGACGAGGGGAAGGGCGAGGCAGGCGTCCTGCCCGCCGGGCTGAGCATGCGGGCCATCTGCCACGTGGCCTGCTTCGCCGACGCGGTCGCCAGGGGTGCCGTCGGGCCCCCTCCTCAGCTTATGCACATGACCTCCGAGACGAGCTTCATTGGGGGTGACCTGGGGGGGATGGAATACCTGGATCTCGACGACAACGAGTCCAGGGCGCTCCTGCTGTGGAAGCCCATCATCGAGGGCCTGGCCTGGGGCTGCATCTATGCTTCTGGTGAGGGCATGATCGCCCAGAGGGCGTGCGTCTGTGCCTTGAGGGCCATATTCTTGAGGCACGGGGACTTATTCAGCAGCAACCAGATGAAGAGCATCATCTCGCAGACGCTCTTTCCGCCGGTGCTTGAGAGGTGAGTGTGAGGAGTGAAGCGGCAAGGTGGTTGCAGTATCTGACCCAATCTCTTCCCTCGTCGCAGGCTCGACGGGAAGGATGCGATAGGTCCTATTTTACTCTTCACTCCCTCTCCCATCGACTTCCCCTTCCTATTTCTGCGAGCGGGGCCGCGGGGGCTGCCCGCTCCGGACGATGAGAACTTCTTGGCCGCCGCCGCCGCCGCTCAGAGCGAGGGCTCCTCGGCGGAGAGGGAGCTCGGCCAGGCCGAGTCGCTCGTAGAGGCCATGCTCGCCGATCTGAGAAGGGGGGGGGACGGCAGCATCAACGGTCAGGTTTTGGAGTTGGAGGCGGCCGAGGGGAGCTTCTTGGGCAACACCATGGGAGGGTGGTTCGGCATGCTAGTCGACATTGTGCATGCTAGGAAAGACCCCGCGCTGTTGAAGAGGGTCGTGGAGATCGTCTTCGGCTTTGAGGAGGAGAGCTTCTGCTGCGAGGCCTTGCTGCGATGCTGCTTCACCGAGATCTTCCGGCTGGCGGACGGCGACGAGGGCGGGGAGGAGTGGAACCAGCTGGTGATTGGGGTCTTCGTTGACCTGGTGGGGTGGATGCTAGCTGCTGTGAAAGATTTGAGCGAGAAGAGCGTCTTGGAGCGAAAACTGGCCTCAATCGCGGCCCAACCGACGGTCCCGACGCTCAGGGTGAACGAATCCGCGCTGCAACGCGGCATTTCTTCCAGCAGGGCGGTCAGCACCCCCTACGGGGAGGGCAAAACGGCGAGGACCATGGGGGGCGGAGGGGGGAGGGGCGAAGGGGACGTCCAAATAGCAAGGGTGGAGCTCGCCTGGGGCGTTCTGTATATGGTGCAGGACAACGTCGAAAGTTGGGCGGAGAGGGACAGCAACGACGTGAGGTGGAATACTTTGAGTGACGACGAAGGCGACGACGACATTACCGAAGGGGGGAGCTTCCTGGACGACAGCACCGACGAGGGGTTGCTGGGGGGGGGCGGCGATCGCGACACAGGGGACTGGATCGAGAAGACTGTTCAGCCCTTGTTGATGAGGGTCGCCACTTTGGACTTCTTAGTCAGGGGTTTGATTGGCGCAATTAGGAAGAGCCGCGCAGGAATGAGAGTCCAGGAGGTGGAAGCAATCATCAAGGTTTTAAGAGAGGCGGGCACTAGAGAGGAGGAAGAAGATTTGAAGGCGTGCTTCCAGGCTTGTGACCAAGGGGTCAACTGGAGCGAGGGCGGAAAGGCCTGCTCCGGAGGCGAGGCGCTGCTAGTCAGCCTGGCTGCTGCTGCTGCAGCTGCGGAGCTCGACCTGCTGCTGGGACTGTACCAGGAGAAGGGTGAGGGGGGGGGAGACGAGCGGGGGGAGCTCGCTGCCTTCGTCGAGCAAGAACTCCTCGACTGCTTCGAGAGGAACCTGCGCCTCTATATTGTTATGGACGGCGAACTCCGCGAGGGGAAGGAGGAGGTCGAGTGGTGCCTAATCTCAACCAACGCCGTAGTGGAGGAAATCTTCCTCGGGATTCTCAGGTTCAACGACGCCCAGCTGCAGAAGCACAGGGCCAGGCTCGCCCCGCTTCTGGCCGACTTCGTCGTAGTCGCCAGGTACGAGGTGCGAGTGCTTTTGAGTCAGATCCTCGAAAGGCTACTTTGATGTGGCCCTTAATTTTAATGACTTATTTAACAACTGAAAATGGCTTTGGGGCGTGTTTCTCTTTTGTTTTTGTTAACTTGAGTACCAGTCGTCTTCTTTCTTTCGCCCCAAATGTGAGCAGTCTATAGAATAAAAACTATCCCAGTCCTTTTACCACAAAGCTAAGCTTGTGGACAGTACTAGTCACTTCCATTCCCAGCGAATACGTCTTCTTTCTTGTCGTTCAAGGGGAAAGGCGACGAAAGGGAAAAAAGGAAAAATTTTAATTGACAAATTTTGGCCTTATTCTTCACTTTGAGACTTCTAAAAGGAATAATATGCCATTCAAAAGGACAAAAAAGTGATCTTAAGTTGTTTTCAAAAAGTGAACCAAATAAGTTCCTAATTGGCCTAAAAGTGTTCTCATACCTTCTTAAATATACATAGTATTCTAAATATTGTCCTTATTTGGATAATAAAGCTTTTTATTATCGATTTCTATTGTAAAAATTGGCCTTTTTTAACTTTTTTGGAAATTTTACTATAGGTGTTTGTCTTTAATAGGCCTCAAAATGAATAATATGACCAAAATTGACCACTAAAATCCCTGTCGTGATCTCTCAAACTCCTGGAAAACGATTTTTTGGAATCTCTGCCGTTTGAAGTCCGCTCTGCCTTTGGGGCTGAGTTCTGTTACTACTATCTATAAGTATTTACCTGATATCCATTTTTTGACCACTGAGTGAACGTCCAGCAAGAGCAATCGGTTGATCACACAGCATGGCATCGGCGAAGGCATCGAGCATTCGGCACATCTTCAGCCTCACGTCTCCGACCCCCATCCATCCATCCGACAGCAATTTGCTAGTCTTCACTCTTAGGCCCAAGACGACAACGCAAGGCGATTCGCCCGCCCCCGCCCTAGCTCGCTTGATCGTTGCGCCAGTCTTTGACTGGAAGAAGGTCGAGCTGACGGACACCCCGCATCAGCCCTCCGCGAAGAAGCGGAAGGATCAGTCGCGGTACCAGAGGAAGGCCGCGTCGGTCCCCCGGACCTTCGTGAGTGCGAAGATCCTGGTGGCTGCGCATCAATTTTACTTGTCGTCTCTCCAACAATCTCTTGAAGACGAGACAAATTCTGGCCCTGTGCCGACTTCTCTGTACGCTGGCGAGCACTTGGGCGTGTCGTTCCTGGCCCCTCCGTCCACCTCTTCTGCCAACACGACCGTAGAGATGTCATCGTTTACCTGTCCGAATCTTCTGTCCCTGCTTCCGTCCAAACAGACGTACCAACAGGCCATCTCCGCAATTGAGGTTAAGGGGAAGGAGAGTTTTCAGGCCACAGTCGACGCATTTCTCTCGCTTCTCTCCCAGAAGCCAGTCCTGTTGATCCCCAAGCCCCCTTCCTCCCCCTCCCGTCCCCATCCCCCCCAGCCTCGGATAATCCCATTTGACGATTCCAACCCTCTCCCTCCCCATCCCTCCACCCTGTCCTGCTTGACTTGCGGAAAGCTCAAGCTGCGGGACCTCTCTTCCGGCCTTGACCACCTGAAGACGAAGCATCCTCACTGCGCCCACCCTGCTTACCTGTGGACCATGCACCACCCCATAATGAACCCCCCTCCTCTGCATGGGCCCCCTTCCACCTCCACCTCCACCTCCACCTCCACCTCCACCTCCACCTCCACCTCCACCTCCACCTCCACCTCCACCTCCACCTCCACCTCAACCTCCACATCTACATCCACATCCACCACCACTACCACGCTCGAAGTGGCCTTCATCGACCCCTACGTGGCGATAGTCGTGAAACCGCAGGGCATCGCCGTGCAAGGTGGACCGGAGCCTCTCATAAAGTCTGACCTCCTGCTGCCTGTTTCGTACAGCTTGTCTGCGAATAGGTTCAGGGGCTGGCCTGACGAGAGCGACCACACCACGTCCTGCACTTTCAGTTCCACTACCTACACCAACCCCGCATCAAAAAACCACCCCTCCTACGACCCTATCAAGGACGCCATGGGCAAGGTGAAACCTGCGCACAGGTGAGCCGTTGCGACGAGTTGGGAATGTCTTTATCAAAAACAAACGTTGTCGATTCGTTCCTCGCTTAGAATGCACCAATCCTGTTCCTTATTAAGGCCACTACTACCACCACCACCGTTACTTTATTCTAACTCGTCGCTTCGCTCCTCGTTAAGAATCGACAAAGCCACAGGCGGGCTGTTGCTTTGCGCCCGAACCAAGATGGCGTCGTCCGAGTTTCCGAAGCTCTTCCTCGACAAAAGCCTCATTCAGAAGCGGTACAGGGCCATCGTCCTGGGCCTAATCGCTGGACAAAGCGGGACTGTCGAGGAGCCAATCGACGGTAAGCCTAGCACGTCAAAATTCGAGGTCGTGCGAAGAACAAACGCTTCTCCTTACGGCCCAGTGACGACAGTGGACCTGTGGCCAGTCACTGGTCGGATGCATCAGCTGCGTAAGCACATGCTCAACATTGGCCACCCAATCCTGGGCGACGTCAAGTATGCCCCTCCCCTCCCCCCCTATGCTCCCTCTTCGGAGATGTGCCTGTGGGCCCTTTCCGTCGATTTCTGGCACCCCTTCACGAACCAGGTGAGAAGTGTCGTATCCTAAATGACAACATATCGTATATCTACCACCATACAACTACTAACGTGGCTTGCTCCGTTCCAGCGTGTACACGTGTCAATCGATGAACCCGAATTTTACAAATCAATAGGCAATTTAGATTCGCACGATAGTGATAGTAATAAGAAACGAAAAGTCTGACATATTCGTATATTATAAAAACAGCGAGTCGGTTCTACCCCCTGGTCTTCGCACTTCCTTTGAATTTACGTACTCAACCACTTCGACATTATCTCCACTCGCAAGTTCCAATGTCTTTTCGACGAACTCACGGTGTCCAGGCTCATCTGCGAAGAAATCACATGTCGGCTCCTCATCGCCTAGATACCTGGTGTTGAATAGCCGCAGCCATTTTAGCAGCTCCTGTATGTATGTATCATCCCTCTTAACTCGCAAAATTGAGGCTCCCATGGTCGCCGTCAAACGCACCAGAACGGCCCCTTGACACTCCTCTCCGACAGCGTAGCTCTCCAACATCAGCTGAGGAATCACCCACGGCATGACTGATTCTGGAGCTGATCTGTCTCGCACAATGTACCTCTCGGACCGATCGAGTTTCTTGGCCTTTGCCCCTCGGCCCTCTGCGAATGGACAGTGATTCTTCACCTCCAGAGCCCAAATATTCCCATTCCCATCCCTTACAATGCCATCGGGTGAGGCCCCAAACAAGCCATCGTCCCCCTCCGTCAAACAGAGGCCCACCTCCTCTACCCTCCCACCCAATTTCGAAAAATAGTCCGCTGCAACTGCAATAGCGGTGCTGCGATGGGCGTAACGAGTCACAAGAAGATTGGCGTTAACGTGCAGCAAAATAACAAACAAAACTGAGGGTATTACCAGTTCCGAGCAGTTTGGCTTCGTCCTCGCAACTTCTCACTCACCTCTCCTGACTTCGCCCCCATGCCATCCTCACGCTACCAATATGCGGATAATAGGGCTTCTTGCCTTTCGCCCTTTCCACAACCCCTCCCAACCCCAACCCCTCCACCTCTCGCTCCCCTACCAGCTCGCCGAAGCGTTCCTCGCCTAGCCGCCCGACCCCCTTGAGCTTCGCCCTCGCTCCGAGAGCCTTGCCGTGTCCGCATAGAGTCTTCGGCACCCCCAGAATTAACGCAGCCGCTGGCTCCAAAAGCCCAGCCGCAGCTGACGCCTTGGACGTTGTTATCCGCCCCTCATGCATTATCCGCCACTGCCAGGACGACTGCTTAAACAACCGTACATCAAACCTGCTCGCAACAGCCTTCACCGTCTCAGGCTCCGGAAGCGGGTCGTAATTATCCAATTCCGCAAGCTGTGACTCGGAGAGCGCCCTCCAGTTTACATCAGGTACGCCATAGGTATCACAAATGGAAGCAAGGGAAGCAAGAAGGAGACTGACCAGTAAACCGACCAGTCTCATTGTCACCAGGACGGAGTCTAGCGAAGTTACGACAACAAGCGAAGTTGCGCTCAATTAATTCTTTGCTTTAAAGTTGCCAGCGAAAATCGTTTTTCGAATTTTGACAGTTTTGAAATCCACAACCTCGCAATCATTGAGAACCGCGCTCCCAAAATTAATTGCACTGCGTGTGCCGACTGTGGTCAGCAGCTCCCCCCCGAGGTCCCTCATCTGTGCCAGCTCGTGAAGAAAACACTCGAATTTCAGCAACAGCGAAAAGCAAGTTCCAAAAGTGTTCAAGCAGAGGGCTCAATGACGTCGTCCCCCCCCCGCACGCTCCCGGGCCCCGGCCCCTCCTCCTCGACTGCCTCCCCCCTGCCCGCCTCCTCTTCCAACCCCCCCGCGGCGGACCTGGATATTCCCACCCCTACTTCCATCGAGGTGCTCATAAGGGTCCGTCCCCTGCTGACCCATGAGAGTGACGCCTCCACCCGAGCCGCGTCGAGCATAATATCGACGCTCGAGGACAATCAGACCGTGGCGATCAACCACCCGGCGAAGCAGCTGCAGTGCAAGTATGACTACTCCTTTCCTCCCTCTTGTGCCCAGTCAGACATTTATTCTCGCGTGTCTCAGTGCGCAACTGCCCTCGCGAACGGCTTCAACGCCACGATCTTCGCGTACGGGCAGACTGGAAGCGGCAAGACCCACACAATGTTCGGTCCCGACGGCTACGACGTCAGGAGGACAAGTTACGGGGGTCCCAACCATGCCGTGCTCAACGAATCAGCCGGCGTCATCCCTCGCTCCATCGTTCAGATCTTCAAGGAGCTGAACCGCAAGGATCTAGGGATCGTGTCCACGACCGTGTACGTGTCGTTCGTGCAGGTTTACAACGAGCAGCTGTACGACATGTTGCGCGATCCCCGTAGGTCTTCAAGCCTCGAGATTCACGAGGAGCCTGGTGAGAATACTACAGTCACGGCAATAATTCAATTGCAAACGTTGACACTACTTTCGCCGTTGCTTAATTTTAATCCGTTGGTCGCTTCGCTCCTTCGCTCGTCGCAGGCGTGGGGATCTACGTTTCTGGCCTGTCCGAGTACGCTGTGCGAAACGCTGGAGACTGCCTCGCCCTGGTGAAGCTGGGCGAGGAGAACAGAGCAATCAGGGAGACTCACATGAACACGGCATCTTCTCGAAGTCACAGCTTGTTTCAAATCGTTGTCGAGCAGACCAGAATCGAGGACGGCGCGGAGGGAGAGCGTGTGTTGAAGTCCAAGTTCAATTTAGTCGATCTGGCCGGTAGTGAGAAGTGGGACACGAAGAAGGACAGGAAATTTGAAACCGAGCAGATCGAGGAGCTGACGAACATTAACCTCAGTCTTTACACGCTGGGTAGGTGCATAGCAGCCTTGAGCAAAAACGGAAAGGCCCTGGAGAAGGACCCGGACGCGATCCTAGGCCACGTTCCGTACAGGGAGAGCAAGCTGACTCGGTTGCTGCAGGACAGCCTGGGAGGAAACTCCAAGACGGTGCTGATCGCCACCCTATCTCCCGCTTCCGACTGCTTGGACGAGACGATCTCCACCTTGAGATTTGCCGACAGGGCGCACAGCGTAATGACATTCGTGAAGTTGAACGAGAAGCGCCCCGTTGACCACGCCCTCGTCCAGCGGCTTCAGAGCGAGGTGGCCCGGTTGCGCGCGCTACTTAAGGACGGCGGGCAGGTGGCTGAGGCCACGGTCACCGGAATTGTCAGCACCCCCATTAATGACTCCGGCCCGGCGCTCCAGGCGGCTTTGGAAAAGATAATCGCCTTGCAGACTGAGAATAATAAGCTCAGAAAAAGGCTAGGCATGCCGGAGCTACCGGTCGGAAATTCGCTACCAGGAACGGCAGTATCGCCTCGGCTGTCTACTCCACAAAGGCACGCGCCAGGAAAGTTTGCAATCGTTGGAGGCGGCAACAGCAGCGCCGCAGAAGCCCTCCGGAATTTGGGAACCATGCACAGTCCCCAGAGCTCCGAGGAGACCAAGGGCCAACTCATTGAAATGCGAACTTCGCACGAGCGTGTAACGGCGATCATGACGGACCTTGAGCGAGTAACGTCGAGGTTCTTCACCTTTGACATCGAGGAGGAGGAGCTCAAGGACTCTGTCCTCAAGCTCATGAGGCTCTTCAAGAAGGAAAAGAAAAGTTACAGCGAGATGTTCCAAAGGATCGACGGGGCAACTGCCGGAGGTGGTTCAGGGAGCAAGAATAAGAGGAGCAAGAAATCCAACAAGCTTGCAACCACCGCGCCTTCCTTTGAAAGTCCAGCGGCGGCCAACATGTCTGGCCCCCCCTCGACGTTCAAAAAGGACAACACTTCGCCGTTTGGGTCATCGTCTCCGTCGAGAACTGTTGGGGGAGGGACAGAGGAAGCTGCGACGATTGATTCCTTCACTTCTGGCGGCCGAACTGTTGCTTCCTCGGTGGGAGTTGCCTACAGGATTAGGGAGTGCGGTGCTGCCGATAAGGTGAAGGCCGCACCAAGCACCCTCAGCCCCCAGCGCTCGGCGCATAAAGCCATGTCTAGGACGGGTGGCGCAAGCGTTGACGGTGGGTCGGGTTGGATCCAGACTGAGGAAGACGAGGAGGCCAAGCTCAGGAAGGAGGTGAGAAGCTGCTAGTAGCTGTCTCCGCACTATCACCGCTGCGCAATTCTAACTCGTCACTTCAGCTCAAGGCGGCCAAAGCCAGGATGAAGAAGCAGATGGAGATGCAAGAGTGGCTTGAAAAGAAGGAGGAGAAGGCCCTGAAGCAAATGGAGGAGGAAGAAGAGGCCAGGAAACAGTACCAGAAAGAACAGAAGGAGAAGGACAAGCAATTCCGCAACAGAGCCAAGAAGCAGAAGAGGAAACTCGAAAAGTACTACCAAAAGTTAAGACAGGAGATGGGCGCGTTGGGTGTTGAGCAAGGTGAAGCCGCTATACTCGAAAATGGAATGCTCGAGGGTGATAAAAGTTTGGACGAGAGTCACGATCAAGGTTATGGTTCAAGTAGCTTCAACGACGGCTTTGATGACGGCGCAGGCTTTTAGAAAGAAAGAACCCAACAGTTTTTGCTTCGAAAAAATTAGATTTGAGAGAAGCCACCGCCTTCGTCGTCACTATCGGTTTCCTCCTCGTCCTCGTCCTCGTCCTCCTCCTCTTCACTACTCTTGTCTTCGTCGTCATCATCATCCTCGTCGCCGCCCTGGTCAGACTTAACGACAGGTGTGACGGCAAAGCTAGGCGCCTCAGTTTCGATCGGTATCTTTCTATTGTCTACCCCTAGCTCCACCCTCAACTTCCTCACGTTGGCCTGCGCTTGCAGGGGGAGCGCAGAAATATCCTCGTCGGTCATTCCAGAAACCCTGTCGATGAGGGCCTTGGCGACCCTTTCGTCAGGCAAAATCTTCTTGATGCTGCCCGGCGACATGGGCGTCTGAGGCGAGCCTGCTGGCAAAGGCGTGTCTGACAACGACCTAATCTTGCGGAACCCCGCTTGGATCTTCGAAGCAGCATCGTATTGCATGTCCTCCATGACGGACATTTTGGTCCTCATGTTGAAGGCGTTTGCGTCCAGCTTGCTCCTTCCGGAATCTAGGACTTGCGTTAAATTTTCTCGTCCGTTCAATTGGCGCCGGAGCTTTGAGTTGGTCGAGAGAAGGTATTTGAGCACAAAAGACCAGTTAACGACCTCTTCCTCGCGTCCTCGCCGCTCAATGTTCGACTCGGCCAAGTCTTCCTTTATGCTGTAGAAATTTTCCGAGGTCTTCCAAAGGCCGAGCTCCAGTTTTTCCCCATTTATTCTGATGCACTTGAGCAAAACGTCGCAATAGTCCATCAACTCAGAGACAGTCGCAAAATCGGAGAGCTCCGGGTGCGGAGAAGTCAAAAGGTGGGGGGAGCTATCTATCGAATCCTGCGGGCCGTCAAACCTCGCTGCGATTCTCTCCCTGCTCTCCGTCTTCGTGATCGGCTGCAGGTGCGGGCCCAAACTCTTCTTGAGCCCTTCACCGATTCCATCATTAGCCTCCATCCCATCCTTCTCCCTCTCTCGCTCTCCCTCTCGCTTTAGGTCATCCTTCGCCGTCTCCTTGTGCTTCTCTAATTGCACCAACCTCCACTTGTGGAATTTTGCGACTGCGGACGAGGACTCATCAGCGCACTGGCAGAGCATCTTGTATGACAAGTTCAGGGCGGCAAGGACGGCGTCATGACTGTTCGGGCCGAATCCCCCGGAGGTCTGGACCAGGGACTTAATCACGTTCTTGGTGTCGACGGCCGCGCTCATGTCAAAGGACGACCTCCTCTTCCTCCCCGAAGTCTTCGGCGTCTTGTCGAAGTGCGGAAGGGGCGCGATGTCATCTCCTTCATCTCTATCTTCGCTCCTCATGGTTCTCAGCTCAGTCGCCAGCTTGTGAATAATGCTCTCGTACTTTTCGCTCTCGATGCTGCGACGGAGGGGGTTGGGTTAGAATGTGCGTTCTCATCATCATTCTCGCTCTCGATCTCATTTCGTCATCATCTCACCTTAGCTTCTTCAAGCAGACCTGGTCGGCAGTGGCGAGTTGGACTTGTAGCTTCGCGCACATGTCCGCGTAGTCAATCTCCTCGTTGAACACAGGGGTGGACTTGACGTGCATGCACCTGCTCGCGAACATGAGGGTCGAAAGGCTCTCCGCCTCGTTGACAGGCGCTGGGCCCACCGTTGCGACCAAAGCCGTCGAGGCTTTCCCCGATAGCGAGTCCTGCAGAATTCTCGTGAGCTTGCTGTCCCTGAACGGAACGTGTTTGCTCCCCACGGCCAAGGCGGCTATGACGTTTCCTAGGGCAGACAGCGACGCATTGATAGATCTAGCCTCGGAGAGTCGCACGCCTGACGATGTCGTCCTCCTGATTCTCTCGCTTCCCGCCAGGTCGACCAAAAGGAGCTTCCCCGTCTTTCTATGGCTACTGTTCTCGCTCGTCACCTTAACCGTCAGGACAGTGTGGCTACGAGAGGAGGTGATGTTCATCAGGGTGGGGGCCATAGCCCTGTTTTCGAGGCCCATATTTATCAGGGACTGGGCCTCCATGTACGCGGTGACCTTGTACTCGCACAAGTTCTTGACGTAGAAGCCCTTTCGCGGGTCCTCCCTGATTTGCAGATTATTGCTATCGCCCTCCGCCCCCCCGACCCCCAACAGGTCCTGGATGCTCTCACAATAGACCTGCATAAAACTCATGGTCACGTCCACCCCCCCCGTGTTAAAAATCATCTCCAGCGCCCTCGGTACGACGCCCTTCTTCTCCTCGTCCTCCCTCTCCACGGTCTGCAGTATTCCCATGGTGTAAGTTTTTCCTGTTCCGGTCTGGCCGTAGGCAAAGACGGTGCCGTTCCCGCCCTTCAAAACATCTTCTATGACCGGCGCAGCAACAGAGTTGAATATCGAAGCCTGAGATGTCGTGGGTCCGAAGGTGTGGTCGAAGAGGAACTCACGCTGTTTGGACGAGCCGGGCTTGCCAAGGGTTATTGAAGCCAGGTCGTCCTGGTTGGCTTTGGGGGGGATGACCGTAGTCATGTAGAAGTTTTTCTCCTCGGACACTTCATCCTTAAACGGCGGCCTAGGAATTGTTTGTGCGTGCGTGTGTGAGGACGACGGCGTTGCTTGCATGGGAGAGACGCGACTCGCTCAGATTTCATTCATTCATTCTCACCTGACCCTCACGGAGACCCTGACCCTCGACTCATTAGTCACTCCAGTCCTGTCAAACGTGGACCGCTCATTCCTTGTCGATCTAGACGCGGTAGACATCGTAGTCGTGTTGGTGTTGGTGGGGGACAGCCGGAGGGACGACGAAGGTGTGCGAGTGAAAGATGACCAGGCTCGAGCATTTGAAGAGGTTGACGTGAGGTGGGAGGAAGTCGTGGAGGGAGTCGCAGCGGAAGAAGTGGACCACATCGGGAATACAGCAGAGACAGATCGGAACGGGCGAGATGTGCTTTGCCCAGAGCTGACTGCGGAAGACTGAGCCCTGGACTGTGTGTGTTACGAAGATCGAACCTGGTGAAAGCACTACTTTTGGAAGTGTGGTTTGATTCTCTGCAGCAACCGACACAGTTGAAAGTCCCCGTTAAAGTTCAGAGATACTTGTAAGACCGCGAGCTTATATCTATTGGTAACTGAAAAACTTCGCAAGTTGTGGGGGGGGGACAGGCCAATTTTGAATGAATAATTATTCCTGGAAGGCTATCACGAGCAAACACCCGCCCAGCGCCGCTGAAACCTGATTCGAAGCTTACAGCGCGATTGTTCATAGAAGTCAATAATCTCTTCTCCCTTCAAAAGCACTGCCATCGCTTCCTGTGAGGCATAAACCTTTAACCTTTGTTTTGCGATAAAGGAGGGAGGACACTTCTCCAGTTGCCTTTTGAATAGACGACATGTTCTCTTCCGGAGACGACAACGACGAGGACGACCCGTACGCTAACATGGGCGACGTGTCTAAGATGGTGAAGAGGGAAAAAAGCGCCGCAGGGAAGGAGAAAAAGAGAAAGGAAAAGCAAGAGAGGGATGAAGCACTTCGAAAGAAGAGGGAAGAGTTGGAGGTGAGTGTGTGGACGCGTAGAGATAAACCAATACACAATTCACGAGCCGCCAATTCTGACCAATTTACGCTCCGCAGAGGAAGAAGAGCATGACTAGCGAAGAGCGGGTCAAGAACATCCTCAAGACTGCCGAGAGCGAGGCGGCGTCCTCCAAGCCTGCCAAGACCAAAAAGCAGGCTGCCCCGGAGACGTCCAAGTCCAACGACTTCGCGGAATACGCCAAGTCCCTCGAGGCCCTGAGGACGGGCAAGGACGAGGACTTCAATGCCGCCAATGCCCAGGACGAGAGCTTGGACGGGCTGGGGAAGACGGATCCTCTTGATGGCACGGGGATGGTCAGGTTCGGAAGCATGGACGGCGCCAACGCCGTGTCGATGATCCAGAAGAACAACGACCAGGAAGACACCAAGGACGACTCGCTGCAGGCCTTCCTGGAGGAGGACTCGGAATCGGATACGGACAGGGAGCCCACGCCTAAAAAATCGACTGCCGAAGCCAAATTCAGCAGCACCAAGGACACGACGACTCCCATACAGAGCACACGGAACAGCGTCGACACCACGATGTCGACGCCACCCCCTCCTCCTGCCGAGAGCAACACCAACAGTGTCATGTCGAGCGCCGCTAGCAGCCCCAGGGTGGCGGGAAGTCAGGTCGACAGCGCCATGAGCAGCGCCCCGCCCACGTACAGCAGCGCCGGTTTCAACTCCGGCGAGTTCAAGACGGGAGAGTTCAAGTCCCAGACGGGCGCTTCGGTCGCATCGTCCATTCCCACCAACAGGGCCTCGCAAATGTCGCAAATGTCCAAGACGTCCGTGTCGTCGTCTCCGCCGCCTCCTCCGCCCCCCAACAAGTCCCTGACCAGCCAGCACAACCAGCTGCAAAAATCTGTCGACAATCTGTACAAGAGCTCGGAGCAGTACAGCCGCATGGGGGCGGAAGGGGAGCAGCTCACCCCGTACACCTCTACTCAGCTGAGCACGGCCGACACACTCGGCGCGGCCGCGCTGCAGCTCGAAAAGGAGAGGAACATGCTCCGAGAACAGAGGACTCGGCTCCAGACTCGAGAGCTGGACTTGGCCCGGGCGCAGGAATCCTTCGCCGACTCCGTTCGCATGTCGAGGGACTTCGAATCGGGGGCGCCAGGCGCCGCAGGAATCGTGGAGAAGCTGCAGGCCGCCGTGGAGGCGTTGACTAGGGAGAAGGAGTCGATGGTGCTCGAGCTCGACGACGCCAGGTCAGAGATATACGATCTGAGAAGGCAGCTCGAGGCGGAGAAGAACGCGGCCAAGGGGGAGGGAAAAGGGAACATCAAGGAGGCGCTGGGCAAGGCGAGCGGCTCGGACGTCACGCTGCCCAAGGCGGAGCTTGAGGGATACAAGAAGCAGATGGAGCAACAGGAGACCCTCATCGCAGGGTTCCAGAAGGAGAACGAGAAGTTAGTCACGGAGCTCCGGACGAAGGAGGACAAGTGGAAGAGGGAAAAGGGCGAGATTCTCAAGGACAGGGAGACCCTGAACGTCAAGGCGAACAAGTGGAAGAACGACCTCGCCTCCGTCTCGCAGTCGCAGCAGAACATGGCCGAGATGAGGTCCGCCTTGCGAAGTACGCTAGACGCGGAGCAGATCGTCGGAGAGATGAGGGAGGAGCTCGGAGCCGTCACGGACAAGCTGAAGAGCGCCGAGGAGAGGAACGTGGAGCTCAAGTTCGAAATCGACAAGCTCAGGAAGCACAAGAAGGAGATGATGCTCAAGAGCGAGGGGCTCAACGCCGACATGATGGAGGGGCAGGAGAAGGACATATCGATGCTCAAGGGGTTGCTGAAGCAGGAGAGGGCCATTCACGGGCAGGAGATCGAGAGGCTCAGCGCCAAGCTGAGGTGGTACACGCAGAACCAAGAGCTGGTCGACCGGGATGCTGCGATCTTGGAGGAGCAGAACACGCTCATCTCCAAGTTGAGGTCGCAGCTGAACTCGAGGGGGGGGCAGATGGAGGACGCCTTGGCCGCCGCTGACACCGTCCCTCCGGAGCACAAGTCCACTGCGAGCAAGGACAACAAGAAGTGGGCGAAGAAGGTCAAGGACCTTGAGGTGCAGGTGAAAGATTTGCAGGAGGCCTTGAACCGAAGGCACCCCGACAGGTGAGAGCATAAGAGTACCAAGACCGCTTGCGGCCGAGACCATGATATATATCTATATCGCTATATACATATATATATACCGAAGCGTCCAACAGTAGCTAACCCGACCTTCGCGCTCGCTTCGCTCGTCACAGCATCAG
This sequence comes from Triparma verrucosa, assembly GCA_030267905.1. Taxonomy (NCBI): domain Eukaryota; class Bolidophyceae; order Parmales; family Triparmaceae; genus Triparma; species Triparma verrucosa. The sequence continues at coordinate 42,308 of BRXX01000320.1, forward strand.
CAACTTGATCAGGGCGATAGGGCCATCGGAGAGCACCGAGTTCAGATCGAAGCAGAGTAACGCCGAGGCCAAGAGGCTCAGGTCGGAACTGGACCAAGTCAAGGAGGACAGCGAGAGAAGGTTGAGAAGCCTGAGGCAAGAGTACGAGAAGATGAAGATGGGCTTCGAGGGACAGATCAAGGGGCTGAGGAGGGAGGTCGCGAGCAACACCAAGGACATCAAGGCCGGGGCCGCGGTTTCTGCGGCCTCGTCGGCACCACCCGACAACGACACCATCGAAAAGCTCCGCGCCTACTACACGAAGAAGATCCAGGACCAGGAGAAGAAGTACGACGCCCAGCTTCGAGTCGCAAAGCGCGGGAACGTCGGGAAGGAGACGAAAGCGACGGCTTCGGGCGACAGGAACGTCACTTACGAGAGGGTCCAAGAACTGGAGGCGATGCTGGCGAAGCAGAAGGAGATGATAAAAATGATGGAAACGAGCAGCGCCATGAGGTCCAGCTCGGACAGCCAGAGGCAGAGGGACCTAGATTCGAAGGCCGGAATGTTGGAGGGCAGGGCGAGGATGGCCGAGAAGGAGGCCGAGGCGCTGAAGGTGAAGCTGGCGGCGGCGGAGGCCAGGCTGGACGTCACGCAGAAGCTGTCAGAGGAGCAGAGCAGGGTCATGATGGAGAAGGCGGTGGTGAGGTCGAGCGCCGAGGGTCTGAGCAGAAGCCAAGACGGGTTAGGGCTGACGGTAGAGGTGGGGACCCCCGGGAGTATGGTTGGAGGGGGGGGGGTGCCGCCGATGCCCATGAAGAATGCGCTGCACGAGGCCGAGCTGAAGCAAGCCCAGGTCGAGATGGAAGTCAAGAAGAGGGACTACCAGCACAAGATCAACGAGCTCCAGAAGGAACTGTTGGAGGCCAACAGGAACCTGGCGCAGTTCCAGCAGCAGCTCTTTCAGCAGAGCAACCAGATGCAGCAGGAGAACCTGGGGAAGGAGCACGAGTACATGGCGCAGGCCCAGAGGCTAGAGCTGGCGGCGCAAAGCGCCCAGATGAACGCTGCTATGCTCCAAAACCAAGTCACCCAGCTGAAGCAAGACAACGCCGAGGCCAACAGGAGGCTTGCGGTGGTCAAAAGCAACCCCACCATCTCGCAGTTCGGAGACCTCGCGCAGAGGCTCACTGATTTAGAGCGAAGGGCCAACAACCGGACCGAAGAACTGGAGGAAGTCATCAGGAGCAACAAGGAGAGCAACAGGAGGGAAGCCACGAGGCTGCAGGAGCTGCACACCGAGGAGATCGAGGAGAAGGACAGGCAGATCAGGTTCTTCAAGAAGCAGCTCGACGAGCTCATGGAGGAGTTGAGGACCTACGGAGTCGGCGTCGGAGGTTTTGGAGGAACAGGAGGTCTCAGAGTTTAATTAATCGATTTACTGTATTTAAAAGATCCAACTCTAAGTTTGAGCAATTGTTTTCATTAGAAATCGTCATTTTTTTAAGCTGTGGGAGGCATAGTATGCAGCGTCCCCCCTTGTAGCTTGCTTATTAATGCTCAAATGCTGATCTCGGCTGACTATCCGTTCGATTATTTCGCCCGTTCCTTTAACTAGTCTAATGCGGCCATCGATAGGGTCTACTACCTGCGACGAGAGAAGCAAGTCAAATGGAAGGGGCGTTCATGATGTTAGAAACGACAAAGACGGTGGCATCATCATCTTGCAGCACTCACCTCTCTGACTTGCGCTTGTTGCTTCGCGTATTCCTCCGGCGTCATTGGCGCCATTTTCTGAGCCTTCAGCTGCTTCTCCAACTTCTCCTGTTGTTCCTGTTCCTCCTGCTGCTGCAGGTGCAGAGCTGCGATACGTTTCTCCTCCTCTTGTTGCTGCTGCTGTTGCTGCTCGCGTTCAGCCTCCTCCGCCTGTTTCCGTTTCTTTTCCTTCTTCTCCCTCTTCTTCTCCCTCCTCTTTTCCTTCTTCCGCTCCTTCTTCTCCTTCTTGGATTTCTTACTCTTCTTTTTCTTCTCCTTCTTCTGACGTTTTGCGTCGCTCGAGGTCCAAGGAGTTGACGAGGCAAACGATGATGACGAAGCGCTAGAAGCTGAACGAGATCTCTTCGCCATACTAATGATCCGATTAGATTGCTTGCACACGCGAAGTTTAATTTACGGATTTGGTGCGGCGCCTGTGGCAAAAGAATAGATTTTCACTTCGCAGGAAATTGGTCAAAAATAGTCTTTTGAAGAACCCGTTCGTTCGACGATGCCATCCTACTTGAATCGTACCTTACCGCTACTACTAGCTTGTTGCCTCCTCGCGAGCGTCGGATCATTCCAATATTCTCGCGGATCATTTCAATTTTCGCGAGTCGATCTCGCCAAATCAGCAACCCCATCAGCAACACGCCTCGGCTCCGCGAGTGTCATCTCGGAAACGAGCATCGCTGAAAACGAGAACATCGGCACAATCAAGTACAACATCTTGCAGCTCGGGGCGGCGCTGGACCGAGGTCAGGCGTACAACCCAACCTCTGGGTCCTATTACAGCGGTACGATGGCGAAGGCGAAGGCCCTCATACAATCGCTGCCTCCTGCCCCTCCCAAGGCGATGGAGGACCTGAACGGGGAGTGGGAGCTGGTGCTCTCGACGGTTCCGCACGGGATATTCCGCTCCTCCCCCTTCTTCCTTGCGATTCAGGAGGCGTTCAGCTTTGCGGAAAACACGACAGCATTCGGAGAGGACAAGGCCAATCTGTTCTTCAAGCTGCACGAGCTGCAGACTTGTTCGTGGGGCGTCAGTAAGGTGGGGCGTGTCGCGCAACGTTTCGACTCCGAAACTGGTGAGCTATAGCAGGAGCGCGAGGAACGAAGCGACGAGGTAGCTGGCGGCATTATCTAACGTCAAGCCCTTTCGTATCTTTACGCTCGTCGCAGGGGTGATGTGCTCCGAGTTCGACACTTCCATATTTTCTTTAACAGTGATTCCCATCCTTGGCTGGTTCAAGCTGCTGCCGACTTTTGGCGGTTGCGTTGTCACCGTTTCCAAGTACAAGCTGTCCGACGACATGCGCAACGTCGAATTCACAGTCGACTACACTACCTCCAGACCAGTCGAAGGCCTGCAAGGATTGGGAGAGTGGATTTGGTCGGTTAAGGTTCCTGTAGGATTCATCTGGAAGCTGTTGCCGTGGAACAAGGGGAGGGAGGCAAAGGGAAGCGTCGAACACGTGTACTGTGACCCTCAGTGGCGTGTTGTCAAGGACAAAGACGGCGAGGTGAGAAATCAAATCAAAGAAACACACACAGTTAAGTAGCTGTTCTAACACTAAGTTCGTCGCTTTTCTCTCTGAAGTACTTCGTCTATACTCGGCCAGTGGTGCCTAGATCTCTTGAGCTTTAAAATTAATGTAAATTAAGGAACTTTCATTTTCAAACTTCTTTGCTTTATCCCCATCATCCCCCCCTCCCTCCCTCTCTCCCCGCCCCTCTCTTCCCACACGACTCCATCTACATAACTCCTATCCTCAAGTTATTCAACACTACATACCAAAAAAATTCCAAGGTTTCGTAGGCCATTCCTCGCAGACCTCCTTCCAGTAATTCCCCCTCTTCATATTATCAGCCCCCTTGAACATATTGTGCATATTTTTCACGTTTCCTACATCCCAGGAACTGAGATCGCAGCGGAATTGTGATGCACCGCGGAACATTTCGTCCATGGTAGTCACATTCGAAACGTTCCACCCACCCAGCGATTTCTCGAAGGATACTGCGAAATAAAACATTCTTGACATTTCTTGCACCCTTCCCACTTGCCAATCACCGATATTCTGGTTAAAAGACTCGGCATTTTCGAACATAGAAACCATTTTTGTGACGCTACTCACATCCCAGTCTCCGATCGGCTTGTTAAACGAAGAGCCCCCCTCAAACATGTGAGCCATATCTACTACGTTCTTCGTATCCCATCGTCCAATTTCCTGGTTAAAATCTTGGTTGCCTGCGAACATGTATCGCATTGTCGTTACGTTCCCAACATTCCAGCCCGAAATATTTAAGTTAAAGGAGCTTTCTCGGAACAAGTTGTCCATCGACGTAACTCTTCCAACTTTCCATTTTGATAAGTCCTGGTTGAAGTTATTGCATCCGTGGAACATGGAATCCATCCTCCTGACTTTTGCCACGTTCCAATTGGACACGTCCTCGTTAAAGCTTCTCTGTTCTTTAAAAAGACAGTTCATATCGGTAACTTCACTAACGTTCCAAGAGTTCATAACACCGTAGATAACCAATGCAAGATCCTTATCATCTTTAAACTCTTTTGCTGCCGCTCTCAAGGTGTCGTTCCCAAATGTGACCCCTCTCCACTGCGAGTTCCAGTTTCTAATGTTTCTTTTATTAAATTTTCTGCAACCGGAAAACATGCCACTGAAGTTGATGACGTTCTCTACGTCCCAGCCAGAAATATTCTCATTAAAGTCCACCATATCCTCGAAAAGGTCCCTCATGTCGGTGACCCCACTCACGTCCCAACTGTTCATTTCTCCGTAGACGACTAAAGTTAAATCTTTATCGTCTTTGAATTCCTTCACAGCCGTTTTCAGAGTCTCATTCTTGAACTTCATTTCCCTCTGTCGGGTTCTCCAGCCTTTGATCTTTGATTTGTCGAAGCTTTTGGTGTTCTTGAACATCCCTGCGAAGCTTTCAACGCGTCCGACGTTCCATGCTGA
>BRXX01000321.1:0-34026 GCA_030267905.1 Triparma verrucosa
TAGAACGGTTCTCAGGGTCTCGTTGTTGTACTTCGTTCTTCTCTTTGCAAGATCGAAGGGCCTCCAGTTGCGGATCTTAGATTTGTTGAATTTTGTAGCCCCTTCAAAGATCCCGCTGAAGTCTTGAACCTTTTTGACGTCCCAGCTCGAGATGTCTTCATCGAAATTCTCCATGCCCTTGAAGAGCCCACCCATGTCCGTTACCTTGCTTACGTCCCAAGTATTCAAGCTTCCGTACATAATTAGCGTTAGCAACTTATCTTCCGTAAACTCTTCCTGGACCGATTTTCTGAGAGACTCGCTCGTAAACTTGATTCCGCGCCATTTTGTATTCCAGCTTTTAATAATATTCTCACTGTTAAATTCGTCGAGACCTTTGAATATATTGGTGAAGTCTTCAACTTTTCCGACGTTCCACGCAGCAATATCCTCGTTAAAGATTCGCGCATTCTCAGAAAGATCCATCTTAGTCACGTCTGACTTGAAATCACTAACGTCGAAGAGATCTTTCATATTTGTGACCTTTGATGTATTGAAGGTAGAGATGTGACCGAATGCCTCAGTTGTTGCTTCAGGATTGCCAATGAAGAACTTGACCATTAGCCTGAATTCATCGTTCCCAAGTGCCCTTTCTTTCTCGGTAAAATGTTGGAAGCGAGTTTCAGATGGAAATTTGAGGCAAATCTCTGCGACGAGCGAAGCGAGTCGCAAAAGATGGGGTGTTCACGACGTTAGAAACGGTGGTAGAGTTGGCAGTAGCAATGTTACGCACTTAAGTCCCGGAAACGGACGTCAATATGTAGCAAACGCGCCATCTCTCAGCTCGTCACTTTGCTCCAGGAACTTTCTCACCAATCTTTGTTTTGACGGTAAAACCATTGAAGATCTCCTCCGTCACTGAATTCGGAACGAAGTTCATCTTTCTCAAAAACCTTTCCTTGACTGCTTCTGAAAAGAAATCTGTAAAAAGTTCCTCGGTGACCCATACAGGAGCGACCTTCATCTTGTCAACGAGCGCAATTTTCACTACGTCCGAAAACTGAACATAATCGTCACTCCCAATCAGCATGACGTCGTCTTGACTCATCTTCGAAATGGCGTCCACCCCGCCCCTGGCAGCCCTCGTGAGCCTCCAGGATCTGTATGCCTTACTTGCGCCCCTAAGCAGCCTATCGGGTCCTATCGCAACAATGAGCGCGACTATGGCGGCGACACCGACGACATTGAGAACTACTGCGAGCCAGATTTCATCTCCCTTCACGGTTCCCGACTCAATGAGACCTGCGCCAAGGCACGTCACGAAGGTCGACAACCTTACGAGAATATCTAAGCGATCTTCACCTGGATCCCAGTAAGGGCGACAGATTAAACTCGCAGTGAAACCAAATCCTGCAACGCCGACTGCAAACCAAGTTGAGACTTCAAGAAGTACCAAAATGGCCAAGGCGGCCCTTTCGAGCATCAAAAAGAGCTTCCACCACCAGAATTTCTCTTCGAATGACCCGATCAAGGTACTTATGACAGCCGATTTGTACCCATTAGTCTCACGGCCGAGGACTTGTTTGTACCGCTCTTCTCCTTCGGCAACTTTTTTGGTCTTGTCCTCCACGGCCTTTCTCCTCACTTCGTCGAGAGAGGCTTTATAGTTATCCCCGCTCTCAAGAGAGCTCTTTACGGAGTAGGCGCAAATCCACAAACGCCATATAGGTACGACAATGTAGAATGGTAGTAAGGAAAACCCAACTACTTTTGATGTAGTGTCCCCCATGAGGCCAAGCTCAACACAGGTAGAGATACCAGAAAGGTAGGCAACCGTGTACATAAAGAGGAAGAAGTACATTTGGTTCTCTTGGCGTTTGCTACCAAAGTCTTCTCTCGCATTATCACATTTCGAGGTGTCCCGGTAAAGGTAGACTTGGTAAATCCAGCTCAACGAGTTTAGGCCAGAGACGACAATTAGGAAGGCGCGTGTAAGTTCTGACTCTCCTAGCAAGCATATTGGTAATAGGAGCCCAGGCAAACCAGCATAGTTGGTGTGCTTCGCACGATCTTCGCTTACGTAAGCCAGCAATAGGCTAAGATAATGAGCAAAGAAGTCGTTCATTTCGGAAATAACGAGTTAGAAATTATATTATCTTGTCATTTCGCGGATAACAGAGACTCACCTTGAAGCTACACCAAATACTCCACATGCTATCCACAGGAAATTCATCCACTTGGAAGGGATTCGCAAGCCACTGGCGCCAGCAACTCCTAATGCGACGAGATAAATCGAGACCAGTCCCCAAGAAGTGAACCAACGTTTGGCCCTGGTATGTTTGATTTCTCCATCATCATTGGCCCAGGCGAACCTGAACAACTTCCTCTCTTTAAAGAGGCCGCAGTCAAACTCCCAAATCAGCCAGAACGGTAGAATAAGCCCAGTAGCTGAGATGGATCGAGTGTGGAGGCGGGGGAGGGAAGGGGAGTCAGTGATATTCTAGGGATAGCTGTTCGTGACTTGCGCTTATTTCCCTCACCTACTGATACCTCCGCGCCCATGTCACCCCAAAAAGAAAGGTCTAAACCGAAAATTTCCAACCAGGCAAAAAGCTTTACCCAACTCTCGGGCCATGCGATCTCGATAATTCCAACCAAGCCGAAGTTCTGGAGGTAGCCAATAGCGATACTGATTGTCTCAAGAGTCCCACCCAAGCCCCCCCCGGACATCAGTTTAGTTAGTGCCTCGACGTTTACGGCATCCTTGGCGTCCACGCCTTTGCCTATTCCCTTCTCCGTGGCCGACTCTGCTGCGTCTTTGAGGTGGGCTTTAAAAGTGTTTTTCGTCTTTATACTCTCTCCTCTTTCCAGCTTGTCAGGTGTAAAAGGAGCCAGCTCCAAAATGGGGTTCGGGGTGGCTTCGGCTTCGCTCTCGAATTTACTTGACATGGTGAAAAACAGGGCCTTTAATTAGATCGATTCGATTGTTAGGTCAAGAGACAAGCTTTTTTGGTAGGTAAAGGGTAGGAAGGGGGTTTGGGGTTTGCTTATAATATGCGGATAATTACTCCTTCTCTACTGTTAATTTCAATTTTCCAATAGAAATTGAATTGGAGGAGAAAAGGGTTAATTTTGGTAAAGGAGGCCTGGCCTCCTGACCGCACCAGAAATTACATGGATTTTGACCAACCTTATAAAATTAGTAAAAAGGAGAATAAATTATGCAGCTACGAGCATGAATATACCATAAGAATATTGTGAAGCAAAAGTATTGCCCAAATGTTACGAGGTAAAGATTTGAGATTTGACGTCGATAAAAATATGAAATAGAGAAACAGGATTGAACGTAAAAATTTATGCTCTTATAACTGCACTTCCCAACAATATTTTGGCACCCATAGCACAAAATCGTCTTACTCATCGTCCTTTCCATCGATGAACTCCATTTTCCCCGTCTCATCGTTGAAGAACATTGTCCTCTCCTCCCTCGCCTTCTCAACCTGCTTCATCATCTGCTCCCTCTCCTCCTGCTCCTTCTTCAGCCTCTCCTCCCTCTCCGTGACGAACCTGTTGAGCTCCTCCTCGCTCTTGGACTTGAAGGACTTGCGGGCGGCTAGGATACCCTCAGCCTCTTCCCTGCTCATCTCAGTGATCCACCTTCCGAAATCCTCCTTCTCGACGTCCTCGCTGCCGAGGAAATCCCTCGCGAGCAACTCTGTCCCGACGAGACAGGCTTCGGCCTCAGCCAGACCCTTCTCCATGAGCACCTCCTTCGTGGGCCTTATCCCCGCAGCGAAGTCCGACATTTTATCGTCAGAAACCTCCCCAAAACGAGGAACGATGAAGGTAAGCAAGTCAACCTTCTCCTCAGGGTTAAGCACAGCCGTCTCCGTCCCAATCATAGTCCAAGTCTCCCCAGGCGTCTGCAGGCCTAATCCTTCTTCTAGCGCGTTCAATTGCTTCTCCGATCCTTCGAAACCGCTTTCGCTGATCAAATTCGCCGCCAACTGAGCCTGAAGATTGAACGGAAAGGCGAAGCTGCAAGAAAAGACCGAGGTTTCAAAGCTACGGCGTTAGATTCATGTAGCCCGAGGGTATGTAGCGATGTACCTACAAAAAATTTAGAATTGTCCAGCTCGTTCACTTGCTCGCTCGTTCGCTTTCGGTCCTCAAAATACGTTGGGCCTCACCTATCCATCTTAACCAAACTCGCATAAACCGCCGGCAGGAGGTTAACATTCTTCAAAATAGTGTCACGTGCTCCCGGTAGTCTCGTGTACATCCTCGCCAGTCTCGGAGTGATAAGCATTTTATCACGGGATTCCAACGTAGGAGTCAACCAGAGCATGCTCTCGAAACCTTCTTCTTCTTTACCTGATTCCATTTCAGTCACCTCGTTCTTCGTTGCTTGTACGACGTACATTCCTCCCGTGTTACTAAGTTTTTCCTGCACGAAATTCGTAGGTTTAGGAGGGCTAATATCGAAACCTTTAAGACCTGACCAACCCTTCCCCGCGCTGAACTCGAAGAAACTACCTACGACCCACATGTGTTGATCGTCTGTCATTGTCCTCCACATTTTAGTCATCTGATTTTCGAAGGAGTCTTTGTACATGTTCTTGTCTGTGAAGGCTACGATCATTTTGCCTCCGGGCTTGAGAGTACGGTAAGCGCTGTTGACGAGAAAGAGAGATAAGCCGATAAGCGACGAGACGATGAGGGGACGGATGATTACGTTAGAATTGGGGGGGGGAAGGGGTGATAGTGTGGAAGGCAACCTAATACTCGCAGCGCAGCTACTCGGCAGCTAACTTACCTCTTGAAGACTTCCTTAGGTTCCGTTAGGAAATCAACGGTGTTCGAGATCAGTACGACGTCGAATTTGTTGTACATGTTCTCAGGGAAGGCGTTCACACCCACGTCCTCGGTGCAGTCGTTGAGGTCGAGGGTTAGCTTATCGGTTAGGCTGGGGTTGGAGTTCATGTACTTTGAGGAGGCGGCTATGCCGACGTGGGTGTTGAATTTCAGGGAGGAGGTGTAGGAGTTGGAGCCGGCGCCTAATTCGAGGACGTCCATGCCGTCTGTGAGGGGAGGGGAGGGGACCGTTAGTTTTTTGCACAGGTTTTAAATGGAGCTTGGAGGTGCGTTTCGCTCACCTTCTAGGTAGAACTTCAAGTGCTTCTCGAGGTTGACGACGCAGTCGGGTTTAATGACGGTCTCGGGCTCCTCCGCGGCCCAGAAGTTCTTGCTCTTGACGACGCTGTCGGCGGCCCTCTCCTCCTGATCGTCGACTGGAACCTCCCCTGTGGCCATAGCCAAGGGGTTCGGAGGAGTCTGCCCGGGGTACGAAGCGTTAGAATGGAATGGAACGGAAAACAAATAATGTTCGTTCAGCCTCACCTCCTCCTCATCAGGCCTCCTGAACAGCTCCCTATCATAAGGGTACACAGGCGGCCACTTCCAAGCCTGCTCCCCTACACGTAGGCCCGGGGCCTCTTTCTCTGCCTCCTCTGGGAGGGCCATGGGCATCTTCTTCTTGGCGTCTTCCTCGCGCATCTTACGGATCGCGCCGCCTATTATGTTGAGGGAGGTGGCGGGACGAGGGGAGGGTGGGACGAGACGGAAGGAGGTAGATGTCGATAGGAGGAGCGACAGGGCGAGTAGGAGCTTCATGGCGAGGGCGAAGTCGGCCTGATGTGATATAACTTCGAGTGGTGCTTTTTGTACTACAAATACACCTTATAGCGCTGTAAAAATGTACTTGCGGATATCAACGTTGGTGTGTGCGGCTGTATTATTTAGTGTGATGAGTAAATATTGCGTTTATATTTACTCTTTTAGGGCTGCATATTGCTGGAAGCTGGAAATAGGATTGTCTGTAAATCAGCGAGCGTCTCCCGTACACGACCCCCTTCTACACGGTTGAAGTATCAATTCATAGATCTCCTCCAACGCACATTCTGCGCGCAAGCGGTGGTTCTTAATAGTAATTTCCATCGATTTCAATTGTCTTCGATCACGCTCCGCTCTGCTCTTCTCCTCACGTAGAAAGTACGCTCCTAAAGCACGCTCCGAAAGTACCGTAGAAAGTATCTACACTCACGATGATCTACATTCCGTCCTCAGAGCTCGTTACTCTTCTAAAAGAGTACTTTCCAACTCTACCATCGTCAATAAAGATCAGCAACAAGTACTTTACCTCCTCCCAAAAGGTCACACAAAGCAACGATACATCGATAGAATTCTCAATCCTCACCTGCACCCCGGCCACTGACCTCTCAACCCTGACTTTCCCAGACTCCGAGGGCAAGCTCCTCCTCGTCCAGCTCCCCAACCCCGAAGCCTACGAATCCTTCATGTCCTCACCCACAATCGACACAATATCAAATTGGTGTCTCGACTCATCAGCCGAGTTATGCATTCACCGTACCTACCCCCACGAAATTTCCGAGGAGAAGGAAGGCCTTGAAAGGGTCAAAGAAGCCCTCTACAATTTCATGTGGGAGGAGCGTGTGGACAAGCCTCGTCCGACACTTCCTGAGGTTCCGTCGAAGCCTTCGAAACCTTCGAAACCATCTCAACCATCTCAACCATCTCAACCTTCTCAACCTTCTCAACCATCCCTCTCCCTTCACCCCCCCCCCCTAATCCCCGACTCCGACCCCGACGACCTCTTCAAAGTAATGTCAATGGTCCAATCCGTCCGCTCAATGTCCTTGAACAACTCGTTCCCCTCCGATACCGCCCGCCGTAAAAAAGCCGAGGAAGTAGCTAAACTCCTACAGCTAGCCATGGGAGATGGTGAAGATTCAGACGATGATTGGGAGAATGGTGATTTTTCTGATTTAAATGTTCCTGTTACTTTACCTCCCTCATCTGTTGAGACGTTTAAAGACGATGATAAAGGTTGGGACGTAACATTACCTTCTCCTCCTTCACCTTCTCCACCTTCTCCTTCTGTTTCTAAAGATGTTGGTGTTGTGTTACTTGTTAATTTAAGTAAATTAAGCGGAGGGACGATACATTGTAAAAACGATAAAAATTCTAATAACGATCCGGTCGCGGTCTCGAAATGGAAGAAAAAAATTGAGGAGGAATGGAAGGTTTATGATAAGGTGGAGGATGAAGGGGTGGTTAAGAGGAGCGGAGGGAGCGTGTGGGTGGAGGCGGTTAGGGAGATGAGGAAGGGGGGGGAATTTTGGATTCCTGTTTTTCAGAAGTGAACAAAACAAACAAACAAACAAACGCAGTTGATGACAAGCTTGGAATGGAGGTGTTTTTGTTTTGTTGACGAAAGTATCGTTTTTTATGACTCGGTCTTCTCCTTTTCCGTTTCTTTAACTTCCTCCTTCTCCTTCTCCTTCTCCTTCTCCTCCTCTTTCTCCACCTCCTCCCCCACCTCACTCTCCTTCTCAACCTCCTCCTTAACAATCCTCCTAACCCTCTCACTCATAGTCTGCTTCTCAATCTTCTCCCCCTTCCTAAAAAACTCAATCGTATAATAAGGTTTATCAGGACCGTCGTCTAAATGTACACCTACTATCACACAAGGCACCCAAGTATCATTAGAAACCACACGATCGTTATACTCTGCCTTTTGCTTTTTAGCGAACTGACCGCGCTTTAAAGCTTCGAGCTCGAGCTGGTGTTGTATTTGAGCCTTTTTGAGGGATATCGCGGCTTCCCTTTGTTGACGTTCTTTTTCTTCTTTCTCTTTTAAGGCGGTGATCTCTTCGGGTGTAAGGACCTTTTTTATTGTGAAACCTCCAGAGGGTTGAGGGACGGTGCTAGGGTTTTGAGGGCCGGTGGGATCGTCCCAGTTGTATTCTGTGGAAGGGGCAGTGGGAGGAGGAGGAGGAGGAGCGACCGTGTCGAGGAAACCAAATGCGGAAGCTATTTTATTGAACATATGTATATTATTATGAAGGGCAAAGCCTTTTTTTGAAATGCAGAGGATTTTATCTGTGAATAGAGTGTTAGATGTAAGCTACGTTAAATTGTGGAGTTGAGCGAGGTGAGAGGGAGTCTGCATATATATTACATATCATGCATGTATTACTTCGGAGCGATGGCCGCATCGTGTGTTTCCTGGGCAAAAAATTCATCCTTAAAAACGTTTAAACGCGTTTAAAATATCATAAGCACCGTCTATCAAAGCACAGTATCAATTTCAGAACGTTGTAATCGTTTTAAGAGGCCTGTTATAGCGCACCTGACCCAGGATTATGTTTCCTCATCATTTATTTTAAGGAGCGCTGAAATGCTCAAGATAATATGTCTTATCGCAGCTGCGGGCAGCGTTGGAGGCTTTACAGTGAATATACCTAGCCGTAGGTTAAATTATTTTTCAACAATATCGTAAGTTCAAAGAATAAAGAGGAATAAAGAGGAAAAGGAGGGGATCCTTTTTCTTCGATACCTTCTGAGCATCTATTGCATTCCACCTCGTGCTGCACTCGTGCCTTTCAGAACCATGTCAGAGCTGTAATATTTGACAACTTTAATCTCACACTGATCTCACATGGAATCTTCGGAGAAAGATCGCCGCAACTTTTTCAATCCCAGTCTCCACTGCGGTCATCGCGGCAGTCATCATCTCTTCGCTCCTCTCTTCAAAACTTGATCGTCCTAGGCGATTTGCACATGGAAGACGACATGACCTCCCACCTCCTCGCCCGTTCTCATATCCTGTCCGCCCTGCAGTCCCTCCCCTCCTCCACCTCATCATCCAGCAGCCTCCCCCCCCCCTCCAAGCCCTGCGGTTCCCTTTCTATCTCTGAGCTCGAGGTCCTACTCTCCTCAAAAAAATCATCCCTCCCACCTCACCTTCTCCTCACACACATGGTCTCCCTCGGTGACCTCGGGCGTAAGGATATCCGTAACCTCCCCGGCGACGCCGGTTCTTCCCTTTCATTTGAAATGGCTAGAGACTTCCTTGAAGGATTCGACAAAGTTCCGTACAATGTCATCACAGGCAACCATGATCTTGAGGGAATGTTCGAGTTCCAGACAGACGATGACAATATAAAAAGGTGAGTTTTTTGTTATTCTTTTTTTTTCACCAGTTTTTTTTTCCGGCCAATGCATTACATTATTCTGACCCTTTTGTTTCGCTTATTTTCTCCTCTTTCCTTTCTTAGTTTCACATCTCACTTCCCCTCCTCCTCTCTATCCCCTTCAAAGCCCTACTGGTCATTAAAAAAAGGTTCAACCCTCCTAATAGGTTTAAGCACAACCCGTTTCCGTTCAGCCCTCCACTCCTCCCACGAAGTCTACATCGATTCAACTCAGTTAGAATGGTTCACGTCTCTCGTCTCGGAGAACTTGGACAAGAGGGTTATTGTTTTTAGCCACGCGCCGCCTTTAGGGAGCGGACTTAGATTACTGCAAGACGTACATTTAAAAAATGGTTGTGCATTTTTAAATCATTCGGGGGATTTAAAAACTGCGAGGAGGTTCATTGAAGTTGTTGACACTTTCAAGAACGTGAAAGCGTGGTTTTCGGGACATTATCATTTGAGTCATGATTTTGAGGATAGTTTGAGTGAGAGGGGGGGGTGTTTGTTCGTGCAGTGTGGGGTTATGGGGGGGAAGAGTACGAGGGATGGGAAGAGGCAGACGAGGATATGTAGTTTTGAGGGGGAGGTGAGAAGAAGGGAGAGGAATAAGGAGGAGGCACGAAGCTTAATCTAACTCAATCTTCGCGAAGGTTATGACGGTTTGGACGGTTAATCATCACGAGGATGGAGAGCTCGTGAAGGATTGCGATTTCAACTTGGAGACGGGGGAGATCAGCAACAGGAGGGACTTTGACGAGGGCGACGGGGACTTTGTCAGGACTTACGTTCCAGAGGAGGAGGTGAGAAGCGAGGAGAGCTGGGAATGCGTCAGTCACAAAAACCGTCTTCTGACTAGTTGCGCTCGTTCGTAGGACGGATGCTACTCAAAGGTGGAGGGGACGGAGTCGACGATTTTGGACAACGCAAAGGATAGAGTGTGTTGGTGGCACATGTCGTGTGGGAGGGTTTTGGGGATGCACGACAATAAGCTCTTGGAGTACGACGAGAAGACGCTGAGTCCGCTTGGGATCGTGGTGGAGGATTTGGAGGGGAAGGAAGTTATAGTCGCGGACGAGGGTAGCGTCGTCATCCTGAGGGAGGAAGGTAAGAAGCCTCGATTTAACTTTTGAGTACCCAGGGAGCGAAGCGACTGGAGCCCCCACGTGATCATATTCAATATAATACGACGTCGTCCTCATTGTGTTCTCGTCAACTTTGTTCTAACTAGTTAATATACGCCATCGCCATCGCAGGGTGCAACGACTTAAGCAGCCTACATGTCGTGCAGCCGAACGCGGACGGAAGTTACTGGAAGAGGTTTCAGGGAAACAAACTAAGACGAATGGAGGAGAAGAAAAGGATCGACATTGCGAGGAGAATCGTCGAAGACATGGGCAGCGCAAAATAAAAAACCTTCAACTTTTTCATGCTTTTATGCTTCACTTTATTCTCATTCACTCAGGCACGATTTTTCTATCAGCTTCTTGTAATACTGCACGATTCCACTCATCCCCTCGACACCCAAACGTTCGTTGAGTCCGTGGAACATCTTCACATCTTTGATGTCAAGTTCGACCGGACTGAATCTGCGACGACGTTACGTGTTAGATTCTGCTGCCATCGAAAATTCCGAAGGCCCGCCAACTCCTGGCAAGGTACCTTTCTCACCTATAAATGTCCTCTGTCAAATCCCAATACCAGCGAGTGTCGGTGTTTCCAACCATGACAGACGGCGCGATTGGATTGTTGAAAACCTCACCGACGGACTGCGACGAGCGTTGCGTTAGAAACGTCGTAGAACTTGGAAGCAGCGACGTTACGTACGGAAGTATCGGCCATGTACTTTCATGTTACGTCGATATCCAGTACGCAACACCACTTCAGCTCGTCGCTTCCCTACTCGCTTACTCTCACCTCCTCTATCCACCTCCACGCGTCGCTCTTCAGGCTCGAGATGGGTGAAGCCGGTGTGATGCCTTCCGCGGGTTTGATAGTTATCCTGTCGTCGTTTATGACCTTGCGGTCGTACTCGATTATGCCTTCGACGGTGTCTTCGGGGTGGACGCGGTGGTTGACGTAGAATTTTACGTCGTAGGGGAGGACGTTGGCCTTGGTTCCACCTTTGATTACCGTGATGGCGGTGGTGGTTCGGAGCATCGCTGCTGCGGCGGGGGAAGCTGAGAGGAAGGAAGCGGTGAGTTAGGTTGGGGTATATGTCTTTTAAAACTGAGTTTAGCTCCCACCTTTAAGGAGAATCTTCTTCATCAGACCACCCGTCAACCAGAGGTTCGACGTAAGAACTTTCATCGGACCCGAAAAGAGTGCCGCCAGCATTTCGAGCTGAGCGTATACGCCCGCGCCCTTCGAGAAGTGAGCGGGCACGGGAGTGGAGTCGAGTTTGCTCACGGCGTCGGCGATTATGGCGATCGTGCCCTGCTCGAAAGGAGGCATGGAGGAGTGTCCTCCGTTGGCCTTGACGCTCATTTCGAGGGTCAGGTAGCCCTTTTCGCTGTTAGCGACGAGACCAACGTGGCCCTTCATGCCCGGAAGAGCACCCTCGATCATCATAGGACCTTCGTCGAAGACGGCCTCGATGCCTTTCTTCCCGACCTCCTTCTCCATGTGCTTCGCGATCATCTTGGCCCCGTGGTGGCCTGAAATTTCCTCATCGTGGCCGAAGGCAAGATAGATTGTCCTCGTGGGCTTGAAACCCGACTCCAACTATGTGCGTGTGCGATGAGCGCGAGCAGCGAAGCAACGATACGAGTTACGTTAGAACAAAGTGACGGCACGAAGGATCGACTGAACTGTCCCGTTCTCACCAGCTCCTCTACGGCGCCCATCTGTCCAATGACATTGTGCTTGTTATCGATGGCCCCGCGTCCCCACACTTCCCCGTCCTTAATCTCCCCCCCCCAAGGATCCTCTGACCATTCGTTGTCCTTCTCGTTGGGAGCTGGAACGACGTCCAAGTGCGCGCATATCATTATAGGCTTGAGGGAGGGGGAGCTACCCTGCCATTTTATTACGATGGAGTATTTGTTCACGAGGGTCCAGGAGAGCGAGGAGGCGGCTAAGGGAAAGGAAGTCTTGAGCAGGGAGTGCATCTTGAGTAGCTGGGGGTTGAGCGGGGGGTGGGGGGTGGGGGTGAGCAAAGGATAACGTGTATTATATGAAAATGCAGGCAGAAGAGGGTTCTCACCTCTCCGTAATCCGTCTCGTCGTCAGACGTCAGCCCATCGTAAGATATAGTCTTGAGCTTGATCGCCTCCGAGAGGAGCTTGCCGTACTTGTTCTTGCCCTTTTCGATGGCGTCTTTGACGGACGCAGAAGGGGGAGTTGACTTGAAAGTGGAAGTTGCAGTGAAGGCGTTGAAGAGCATGACGGGAAGGAGGCAGCACAGGACAGTGGCGAAGGCCTTCAGGGACAGGGTCGAGAGCCGGAGGATCAAGGACAAACTGAACAGTTGAGAGGATGTAGAGGATGTACCATTGTTGGTAGAGGAATCATCAGATTTAGCAGCCACATACTCAACTGTGGTGCACGCCGCCATCGCGAAAACGGCTGCGAACACAGGCTGAAAGCTTGGAGAGTTGTAAAAGTCTGTGAGGACGCTAGGTTCCTGGACTACATCCTCGCAAACAGCACAGCCGAAGCACGCCTTCCGACGGCGAGGCTTTGACGTCACAACGTCAACTCTAGGAGGAGGAGGACTGCCGCATTCTATGCACAAGAGGGGAGGGACTGAGACTGAGGTTGGGGAGGTTGGTTGGCGGGACTTCACCCTGTACACGGGCGTTGATTTCATGCTTTTTGGATGGATTCCGCTTCTTGGCTCCAGGACTTTTGTTTTGGGCACGGTTTTGGTTCGTTGATTTGTTTTATTTCTACGTTTTTGTGTGAATTCGCGAGCACTCAGCGCAGCAGAAAAGAAACAAGAAGTTGTGGTGTTTTCGGTAGTGTTCTGCAAGTTGATTTAATCGTCGATTAAATTGATTCTTGACAACTTTATCATCTCCCCGAACTCAGCATGGCCGATCGTGCTCTGTTCAAGAAAGGAGACGTTGTTCTCTACGAGCTGACAAAGGGCAGCAACGAGTACGCCAAGGCGAGCATAGTCTCTGTTCACCTCGATGACGATCCGCCCTACTACACGATAAAGTACACCGCGTTCGAACCCGACACTACGCAAGCACCTTCTAAGCCCGTTGCGGCTCGGAGTTCCCTGTCGGGTTCTGGCGCTGTTGTTGAGGAGCAGCAGTCGAACCCTAAACCAGTCTTGAAGCCAGGTGAGAGTGTAGTCGTTGTTGACCGTTTGGTTGTGATTACGCGGTTTTTAACACGTCCTAATACTGTTCCTCGCAGTTCGACATGAGAAACAAACTATCCAAGCCAGGCTAAAACCGGTTCCGGAATCATAATAATAAGGAATACGCCCTTTCTAATATAAAAGCCATTTCTATTTCTACAAAACATCATATATCACTCTCCCAAATCCCCAACCAACTTACAATAACCTCCGCCCCCAGCCCCTCCCCCCACTCTTCACTCTCTCCGAATTCCCTCCCCGCCACATGCCTTTTACTCTCCTCCCCTATTTTTTCGACGCACCAACCTCCTCCGTCGAACTCTTTTGACCGAGCACCCCACAGCCACATATATGATGGTAACATTTTAGCCTTCCATATTTTTATTTCTGTGTAGAGGGGTGGCGAGTGAGAGTGTGTGTGAGTAAGTGTGCGCGTGTTTTCGATCGGGGTTTCGTGACCGGAAAGACAATTGGAACTTTAGAAACGCGTTTACTCACCTAATTTATAACCCTCCCCAGTCCTCCTATAAACATAACCATGCACGACGCCTGGAGTATAATGATACATAATCCTATACCTCTCCTCACCCCCTTCTAAAATCTTCGTAACCTTCCTCTTTTTTCTTTTCCTCCTCCCGAATATATCATTTATAATCTCCCCATCATCAACTATTTCATACCTCACAACCTTAAATTCATCCATAACACAATAACCATCTTCATTCTTAATAACGTAACCTAATAACATATCACAATATACAACTTTAAAACCGTCCGGCACCGATTCTAAATAACCTAACAAACTCCTTCCACTAACAATCTCAAATATCCTCGAACTAACTAAACCCTCCTCAGTATTTTTAGAACGGATCTCTAACTCGAAAGAGTAAGGCCATATTCTTTCAGGATTTGACGTACAGGAAAATGGTAAAGGGGGACCGTAGTAGGAACGGTCGAGGGACGATTTTAACGTTGAACCAAAACTACGAGGGTGATGTACGTGTGTGTTGTTGTTGTTGTTAGGAATACAGAATTAATACTAAATCGAAACGTTCGAGACAACGACAAATCCTTACGCTTATATATATATATTGTTGTTTCGTATGTGTGTGTTTCGCCTTCTCTCACCTTTCTCTCTCCCTCCCAACCTCCTTACTCTCCCTCTCCATACCTCTAACATAATTAAACCCCCCCCTATTCCCCACTCCCCCTCTATTAGCCCTTAACCCCTCTTCTTTTGATCTAATGTTATCTTCTCTGAGTTTTAAGAGTTCTTTGATAGCTTTTGAAGATTTTGAATGGACGTGAGAAGCGTAGGCTGCGTAATCCTCGAGGGAGGTCGGAGGACGGAGAGGGGGAGAGGAGGAGGACGAGGAGCTTCCAGCAACTATGTTGGAAGGAGGGGGGAGAGTTAGGAGGATCTCGCGGGCTGAAACTATGTTTTGGAAGGAGGAGGGGGGGAGGGAGGTGGACCTGTTAGGGTTGGAGTCAGGGTGGGTTGATAGGGCTGATTTGCGGAAGGCTTTGTTTATTTCTGTAGGAGTTGGGGAAGAGTTTTTAGGGAAGTTTAAGACGGTTAAGGCTTCGGAGTATGATTTTGGAACTGTAATACTATCTGCAATACTATCTGATGAGAAGAGCCGGCAGCGAGTACAGTATGCTGTACGAGAGGAGGAGAGGAGGGGAAAGAGGCGACGAATCATCTATGAAATTGATTCAAAAAAGAACTAAAGAATGAGAATCAACGAGACAGAGTCGGTTGCCGAAGAACTGTTTATCGGAGGTTTACGCTTAAATGTCAGGATTTTGTTGTAACTATTTATTTAATGTTCTTTTTGACTCTTTATGATTCAACAAATGTTTTGGGAGTACTCTGGCCAAATTTCTGGCCACATTTCCCTTGACACAAGAACAATCCGCGCAAATTCAAATCGAATCCAGCGGGAAATCAATCAGAGATCCCGGGAAAAGCTTTCCTTCCCATCAAAAAGACTTCCCAAACCCCAGAAATCTCTCCGACCGAACTTAACCGCCACTGAACCCTCCCCTCCCTCCCCACTCCTTCCCCCGCTCCCGCTCCTTCCCTTTAAAAGTAAGGCTCAAACTCTGAACCTTCAAATACTTCTGTATCGTCATCGACGACATCTAAATCCGTTCGAATCCCCACCTCAATGTCCACCCTAAATCCCCTCGAGTTCTTCTCCTCAATGGAGATCTCCGAGTTCAAAGAAATCTTCGACCTCTTCGACAAAGACTCCGGCGGTTCCATAGACACAGAAGAGCTTCGCCCACTCCTTTCCACTTTAGGCAAGAGGCCCACAGACTCCGAGCTCTCCCAGCTAGTAACCGAAGTCGACACAGACGGTTCCGGTGAGATAGATTTCGACGAATTCCTCCTCCTCCTAATCTACCTCCAAGAGGACTCTTCGACCCCCGATGAATCCCTCCTCCGTAATTACTTCGACAGAATCGATGTAGAGTCTAAAGGTTTCATATCCCTCGAAGACATTGAGAGCCTCTTCACCGGTTTGTCTAATATGGGTTCTATATTCCTCGATCCTCTGGAGAAAGATCCAGACGCTTCAATAATAGATCGGGCTGTTAAATGGGACGATTATTATAACAGGATACTCATGGGTGTGGCTCACGGGATAAAGAGTAACGAGAATTTACCGCAGAGTAAGACTGAGATTGATTTTAACAAGTTTTGTGAGTTAGTTAAGATGTTGGAAATGTAGAGAAGAGAGATTTAGAAAGAAAGATATGAACACTCAAATCTCCTCAATCCTCTCCTCCCTCTCATCAACGTCGTCTCTCCCCGTTCTCGCGACGCGGATTTCCCCTGAGATATTCGCCGAAGTTCAAAGGATATACCAAGGTCCAGGTTCATTAGGTGAGATATTTTGGCAGTCTGAGGAGTAGTGTACGACAAGAGCTTTGAACCGGTCAGCACCCTGAACGTCGTTCTTACTCCTTCCCCCTCTCGTTTTTTCGGCAGAATACAACGAGACCGCTAAATTGATCATTCTCCGAACGTCAGACCCCCCTCAAATACCCCCCAACAGAAAAACAGTAATAGGTACAACAAAAATAAATCATAACCTTCCCCGTCCTCTCTCTCCTAACCCCCTTCCCCCTTCCCCCCTCCCAGTCTGCACAGCCGGCACGACCGACATCCCCATCGCCGAAGAAGTTTCCCAAACCCTCCTCTCCTCCCAAATCCCCCCCCTCAGAATCTACGACTGCGGCGTCGCAGGCCTCCACCGTATTCTAAAAAAGATCCCCATCATAACCAGCCCCGACGTGGCTTGTATTATAGTATGCGCGGGGATGGACGGTGCTTTACCATCGGTTATTTCTGGGTTGGTTAACGTTCCTGTTATTGCGGTTCCTACTTCCGTAGGGTACGGTTACGGTTCAGGTGGTAATGCTGCTTTAGGTACGATGTTAAATAGTTGTAGTCCGGGGGTGTGCGTGGTTAATATAGACAATGGTTTCGGCCGACACAAGCAGAGCGTTCATAACACTAACGTTCGATGGTACAACTGTGATCAGTGCGAGTATAAGGCAAAGGCAGCAATCACCCTTAAACAACACAAAAGAAGAAAACACCTATGATAAAAGTCAAACTAAAGAATACATTTAAATGCTGAAGAAAAAAACCAACAAACAAGAAAACATGCTAATTTATAAATAAAAAGAAGAAATAAAAAACAAAAACCCCAACGCTCATCATATAAAACAATTAAAACCTTTCACAACAACATACTCCCCCTTTTAATCCTCCTCGCTCTCCTCCTCAAGCTCCTCTTCCTCTTTAAAAACGACCCCTTCAAGAACCTCATTAATCTCTCTCTTAGACTCCAGAATATCCTTAGCCCTCGAATAAGCCACAGGATCATGAGCTATCGTCGTCAAGAGACCTTCAAGCGTTAAAATCTCTCTACACCTTCCAGTTAGAACAAAACAACACTAAATAAATAACAACGTAATGCAGGTGTTTATTAAACGTTCCTCACCTTTTCTCATCGCCTACACCTTCACATTTCCCTCCAGCCTCAACAGCACTTTTAACAATACAGTTGATGTACTCATGCGCTCGGTCGCTCAACATTCTCAGGACTACGGGGTCGGCTGAGGAGGGGGGGGAAGAGGTGCAGGAGAAGAGGAGGAGACGGAGGAAGGTGTCGACGGATTGGATGGAGGTTTCGGACATTATGCTGGGGAGGAGGGGAGGAGGTTAGAATGTTTAGTATATGGGATTTTTTGGGTTTTATTTTTTCGTGGACGGAGAAAACATGGGAAGAAGTATGATGGGCGGAAGATGCTCTTCAAAAAGTTTGACTCGCAGCGGCTACTAAGAACGCGCCATGGCAGGGCACGCGGTACGCCATCGTGTTTGTTTTTTAACAAAGACGTCAACTACCACAACGACCCACGCTTCCAAGCGGTCGGGTGGAGCTTCAGCGCTTGCTCTTCGAGCCCGCTTTCAGCGCCTCCGCTCCGGCTTCGCACGGCCGCTCCGTCCTGGCAGAGCGCTTCACTGCGCTCGTGACGCCCGCGAGCAATTTGACGAGTCGCTTCACCCATTCACGAATGCAGCGCCAAAGGGACAGCCCCCCGCACAGCAACGTACGGCGTACACGCGCCGCGCAATGAACCGCAACAACACGCTGCATCTTTTTTTACCTGTACGGAGAGGGAGCGGGGTGGATCGGTAAAGGGGATGGAAGAAAGAGGTTTATTTGTTAACGTTGAGAGGGAAAGGTTTGTGCTCACGATTTAATGTTTATGAGGAAGGCTTATGGAGAAAGGTGTTGGTGTTTGCGTATTCTATCGACTTTTTTGGAGGATTGTTGTCCATTTTGGCATAACCCTGGCCTAATGTTTTTTCACCTTTCCCACCCTTTTTTATGCACATTTTCGTCCCGCCTTCTGTCATATTCGTATTCACCTGTTGCGTCAGAGTCTCACAGTTATAATTCCTTTATACATCTAATATTGTGTACACTCAAAAACAACAATATAGATCATTTACGAAGCACACATCGGGGCACACATCGGGGTTATTCCGCGACAACCTTTCTCTATCTGGCTAAAGAGGTTACGAACAAAAGCTGAGGTTACGAAGGTGAGAAACTGAATGTGTGCTATCCGACATCATCGACAGACGTGAAGGGGAAGCGACTCGTCCGGTTCTTGCAGCGTCACGAGGCGGTGAAGCGCCTGCCAGGACGGTCGGGCGTGCGAAGCGGAGCGGAGGCGCTGAAAGCGGGGCGTGCGAAGGGCGCGCGCTGCAGCTTTACCCGACCGCTTGGAAGCGCGGGTTGGAGCCGTACGTTGCTGTGCGGGGGCGGGCCTTTGGCGCTGCGGTCGTGACGAATTTAAGAAACCAAGAAGAAAGAGACACGAGACGATGCGGTGCTCCTCGCAGGAAAAGGACGCTCAGCACCGCGAAAGCTGTCCAGACGAAATGGTCAACGTTTTTGTTCTCCTTCTCAACGTCGTCGGCTTTGCTGTGAAGACGCTGTAGAGACTATCGTCTCGCGGTTCTCGCTGCAAGCGTTCTTGGCTGATTCGCAGCTGCGGTCTGGACAGACCGAAGCTGCTGATTCGCAGCTTCGGTCTGTCCGCGTGATCACAACATCCCGAACATACGTCGCTAACATAGTCGTTTCTAAACGTCGTTTTTTTATTTTTCAGTAAAATAGTTCCGTAAAAAACACACACACGCACGCAGGCAGCACACTCATGATTCTCTCAAAATTTCCTTCCTGTATAATAATGTTAGTTGTGTTATCGATGTGCTTTACGCCATCTCATAATTTCATGCCAAAACTTAATTTAGGAACTATTCCACATCCCACCATAAATACCGACTTACATTACGTAACTCCTAGTGGTTATAGATCACATTTACTAGGAGAGCATTACGTGGTGTCATCGCGAGATTTATGTGGGAGAGGGAGCAGAGATATGAGACTCTTTACTAAGAAGAAGAAACAGAATACTGGGGATAAAAGAAAGAGGTTCAGTAATAAACGACAGGTGAGGGATGATGTGAAGCGATGTTTATTGTTGAATGACGATAAGGTTGTACAATTCATTTATAAACAATATTTATTTATGTAGTTACTAACGCAAAGCAACTTTCGAACAGTATTATAAATTGACCAACAACAACCTTAATAATAATAACAACAACAACAATAACTCAACCACTGCCACGACAACATCATCATCATCATCAACAACAACAACAACAACATCCACGTACAACCCTAAAGTAAATCCGAGATCAGGTGAGAGACAGTGCCGAAAATATTTTAGAGCGTACTTGAACGTGAATGCAACCAACCAACCATCCCCTCCTCCCCCAAACCCACAGCAAGTAGCCAATCAAGATCACACAAACCCTCCTTCAACAAGACTCTCTCGAAAATAACCCCCCCCCCTCCTTCCCGTCGAAAGAAAAAATCAAGCCTCCGTCCTAAAAACTCCACGCTAGATGACGACGAGGACCTACCCTTCTCCGCGAACCTCGACCCCGGCCGTCCCCGGCAGATCTTACCCCCCCCCTCCCGCCCCCCCCGCTCCAACCGCACCCGAACCTCCACCACAAAGCTCTACCGAAAAGGCATGGACATGATAGTAAACGGCCGTCCCATCCTCGCTAACCCCCCTAAATCCACCCTAATCGTCCCCTACAACACCTCCTCCACCACCTACCGCGGCTTCATGAACTTCACCCGCGACTACGCAGCCGAGCTCGAACTCCACGTCTCCGAAAAGGTCGCGACCAAGCGTCTCCTAGACCTCCGAGCCCTCTACCTCGCAGGCAACATAACCAAGACGTCCTACGAGGAAACCTTAACGACATTAATAGAATCCCGCCCCCACCCCCGTATAATAGTAATAGGCGACGTCCACGGTTGCGTATCCGAGCTCCGTTCCCTCCTCCGCCGCTGCGACTACCACCCCGGTGACCTCCTCCTCTTCCTCGGTGATTTAGTAAGCAAAGGCCCTTCCTCCAAATCCGTAATAAAACTAGCCCGAACCTTAAAATCCCTAAGCGTCCGTGGCAACCACGACTTCGAAGTAGTCCGTTGGTCCCAAGCAATAAAAAACAACGCCGAACCCCCTCTCTACCAAACCGAACACTACACAATCGCCCGGACCCTCTCAGAAGCTGACATAAAATACATGTCGTCATTGCCTTGGTACATAACATGTCCTGGTTTAAACAGTTTATTCGTGCATGCTGGTTTTGTAAGTGGTGTAAAATTAAAAAAACAGAATCCTAGACTCATGATGAACATGAGATCAATCTTACCAGACGGTACAGTAACTTCGAAGTTCTTTGAAAACTGGCCGTGGGCTAGATTATGGGATGGTACTGAAACGGTTTATTTCGGACATGACGCTGATAGAGGTTTGCAGAGTTATGATAATGCTGTGGGGTTGGATACGGGGGCGGTTTATGGGGGGAGATTGACGGCTTGTGTGTTGCCGGAGAGGAGGATGGTTAGTGTTAGTGCGAGGAAGGCGTATTTTATGTATAGGAGGAAGAGGTATACGTAGATGAAAGGCTTTTGTTTTATAACAAATTGGTTTTTTTGGGGATTCGGGTTATTATTTAGGGGGGGGAGGGGGCGTTGTTGAGGAAAGGATTGATTTAAGACGTGCGATCTCCGCGTCTTTCTCCTCCGTTATTTCTCGTATCCTTGATTGAAGACTTTCGATCTCGGCGTCCTTCTCTTGTGTTATTTCTCGCGTCTTCAAGTCCTTCGCTCGAAGGATACTTAGGAGGGAGTCTTCTCCTCCGCTCTGCAAACCTGACCTGTACTTTGAGTCTTCGTCGCGCTGCTGTTCTCCTGGGTCTTCGAGGGACTTGAAGAGCTTCCCTGCGACGACAAAGGGACCGTCGGCTCTGTTGACGTCGTAGAACTTGTGGAGCTCCTTCTTGATCAAGAGGATGTCACGAAAGAGCATTTGGACCTCACAGAGCCAGCCGTCTTTGATGTCGAGATTCATGTGGAGGTTGGGAGGCTCCTTGAAGGTCTCCTGGAGGTACTTGTTCTTCAACCCGTGGATGTTGTACTTGTGGTTGAGCACTTCGAAGCAGAGTGCCATTAAAAGCGGGTCCTCGAACTCGAACGTCACGCGGTTGAGGTCTCGGAGATTTTTGCCTTGGGACATCTTCTCGAGCGCTCGGGGGAAGCCTTTGGGAGGACCGAACTTCGTTCTGACGACTTGGTTCGTTCGCAGGTCTAGGTTGAAGACCTCCGCCCTTAGCTCCTTCGACCATTTCCCACTGCTGTTGTCGATCTCGTAGTGCTCGCAGATCTCTTCGCACGTCTTTGCGTCGTTGAAGACAGCGGCGATCTCCTTCATGGCGGCCCGGAACTCTTCTTCGTACCAGGTCGCATTTGCGAGCTGGAACTCCACTTGCTCTGGGAGGGGGAGTTCAGCTGGTGGCGGCACCTGGTCCTTGACTGCGATGTCCTGCACCTGCTCGAAAGGCTCGTAGCGGCGAGGGTCCGTCGTCTTATATTTATTCATCACTTCGGCAAGTTAGCAATAGTTGGGGGGTTGAGACGATAATGAAGAAACCTTACCAATTCCTTCCACTGGGGGTTTGGGTTGTAGTGGTGGTGGTGGGGGAGGTTGTTAGAAGAAGAAGAAACGGAAATAGAGAGAGGGGGGAGGAAAGAGAGAGAGAGAGAAGCGCGTTCGTTTCTTTTCTTTGATAGAGGTGGGGAGGGGGAGGGTGGGAGGGCCGGAGATTTCTCACCTGGACGCTGCGGAGGTAGGTAACTACCGCCTTGGCGTCGTACTTGTTAATTTCGGAGGGGACTAGCTTGGAGCATCCTCCGAAGACACTGCCACCAGAGTGATCAACCTTTTGAAGCGAGTCCGGGACCTTCATTTTTCTTAAACTTGTGCAATCATAGAAGGCTCGTTCACCTAATTGTTGAACTTTCGTATTAAGGAGATCGACCTTTTCTAGACTGGAGCATTCCATGAAGGATGTTCCACCAATTGATGTTAACGACTTTGGGAATTTTATGTCTTTTAAACTAATGCAGCCTCTGAAGGAACTTTTACCGATGATTGTAATGCCTTCGGGTAAGTCTATACTAATTAGCTTCTGAGCATTCATACAGGCCTTGGATGCTACTTGTGTAATATTAGGTGCGCACGTCATAGTTGTTATAATATTTTTCCACTCTGCTTGTTTGGGCGTCCCGTCATGAACTAGACGAGTTGGATCGACAGACATGTAGTCCTTTCAATTACTTTTCACTGCTGAGATAAAGATCATTAGAGTAAACCGGATCAAAATTTGTAAATTTGCGAATGAAACATTAAAATAAAATTAAATAAAAAATGACCCACAGCGCAGACGAATCAGGAAGTGCCTCCTAAAGCGTCGCCATCCCCGTCCGTCCTTCACCCTCACCAATACTTACAATAATCAGATCAACAAAAAACATATAGAATCCCTGGCAAACGACATCGCCATGTCGCGCAAGCAAAGTTCGGCCCCGTTAGCAGGGCACCGGGCAGCCCTCCACCAAAACCCCGTTGATTTCCCCGCCCTCCAGCGTATCGCGGCAACTGCCCTTACAGGCCCCCCTCCTGCTTCCACTTCGAAAAGCCAACTTGGAGACTGGTCAAATGCACCCACCTTGCCCCTCCACGTCGGGCAGATCAACGTGGCGGCCAAAATTATCGAGACGATTTGTACGAGAGACCCGGCAGTTTGGAACGGTTCAGTCAAAACGGTGAGTGCCTCTCTCCCCTTCCCTACTCCCTCTCCCATAATATCGATCAAGCTTACCCCCCCTCTCCCTCCCCCTCCCTTCCCCCAAACCCACAGCACCGCTTCACCCTAATGCACCAGACCCTCTCCAACTTCAATCCGTACCCACTAGCCGCGCACGTCCTTTACCACTACATTCTCCCCTCCCACCCCTCTTCCTCCGCCCCCCGTCTCATCCGCGACATGTGCCTCCAGTTGTCCAAGGGCAACGGCCTCGAGGCCCTGGGCGACGACTCCCACGTCCACGATCCTGTGAGGTTGGGGACTAGATACGAGAATATGAGGCTGATCATGGAGCAGTTGTGCGAGGACCACGACCACAAGAGCATCGAGACTGTTTTGAACTTGAAGGAGCCGACAGTTGGTTTGCAGGTCAAGAGGTGAGGAGACCACACAAAAAACCTTCCTCCCTCCCTCCTACTAACACTAACCTTCGCAACCCGCTTCCCACCCCGCAGTAACACCCTGACCTCTTTCATTCCTTACTCCACTTCATCCCCATCTGCGTGCAATGGCTCCCTCCCCCCTCCTAGCGCTCTGTACTTCACGTCCCCTGACTTATTAACGCCACTGCACATTGCGAGCTCGTCGCCGTACGCCCCCGCCAATATATTTGACGCCATCAAAACGGTGCAGCTGCTGATAAACCAAGGGGCCTCTCTGACCTCTCCGGACATCAATTCCAACACCCCTCTACATCTGTCGAGCAAAAACCTCAACGCGGAAATAACAGAGCAGGTGAGAAATTCCAACTCCCCCAATATCCCCCCCAACCCCCACACCACTCACCCCCCCTCACCCCCCCTCACCACCTCCCAACCAGCTCCTGAAACAAGGCTCCCCCGCCTCCCTCCTAAACAACAAAAACCAAACCCCGCTGCAGCTCACCCTCTCCGCCTTCAAACCCTCCTCCTCCAAGTCCGATTTCAACGCCACCGCGAAGCTCCTCAAGACCGTGTCGGCCCTCGTGCAGCACTCGACCAATCCCTCCACCCTGACGTCGATCGACTCGTACTCAATGACTGCGCTGGGCTACGGCATCAAGATGGGCCTGACTGACCTTTCCTCCATGCTCCTCGATCGTTTCAGCTGGGGTTCGGTGTTCGACTCGAAGGACGCGGCGAGGGACAAGCTCACATTCTGCAAGCACTGCCTCTTCAACGCCCTTCTGAGCGGAAAGTCCAAGAACTTGAAGGTCGTGTACGACAAGCTCAAGGGCGACGGCTTATTCAAAGGCATTGAGGTGAGAAGAGCATATTAGGCCTTTATCACGCACGTTACACAATTCTAAACTCGTCGCTTCACTACACCATGACCACAGGACGACGTATCCGCCTACACTGATAGGCTGCTGGTCAAGGCCGTCAAGCTGCAGCTGCTGAAGACTTCGAAGCTCCTGATCGACCTGGGCGCAGACCCGAACACCAGCTCGCCGATGGCGTCGGAGTTGTGGGAACAGGAAGAAGACAGCAGCAGCAGCAGCAGTAGCGATAATACCGGGGTCACGCCCGCTGTGCAGGCAATAATCAACGGCGACGACATCATGCTGAATATGCTGCTGGACTGCGGAAGCTGCTACGTCACGGAGTGCGAAGTGCCCAGGTACATTTTTCGCGACATTGCGTCTGAGACCGCAATGACGATGTCCCAAAACAGCCAGAGCGAAACGCACGTCAGCGCAATCACCCTGTGCTGCATCCTCAAAAACGTAAAGTGCCTAGCTGTAATTCTGACGTCTAAGAAGTTCAAAGCGGAGAAGGTTTTAGACAGCATGGAAAGCATGCGGATCGGTCCCCTGCGGGGGTGCCTGCTGAGCGCAGACGACGAAGATCGGTTGCTCCACGGGGGAGCTCTCATAAGAGTGTTGGAGTGCTTCAGGGACTACCTGCCCCAGGGCAAGCTGAAGTTCATGATCGACAAGTTCGATGGGTCGGGCGAGAACAGCGTGCACGAGAGCGCCAGGCTTGGGAGCCTGCAGGCCGTCGAATTCTTGAGGGAGAACGGAGGGGACTTCAACGGAGTAAAGTTCGAGGAGAGCGAGAACGTTCAGACTTGGAGGGAGGAAGTCAAGAGATTAGAAGCCGTGAACAAGGCGCAAAAGGACACCCTCAGCGGGCTGAAGAACAAGACCAACGTCGGAGGCAACGCGATGGAGTTCGAGAGAGCCGAACTCACCAACCGGGTTATCTACGACAAGGTCAACTCAAGGTGGGACGCGGTCACGAAGCTGCTGGAAGCCAAGGACAGGAAGCGCAAGACGGAGACCGTCAAGGGGATCCAAGATTTCACAAAGCTGAGGAAGCCGGCGAACGTGGTGCAGAGCAAGCTCACCCTGTGCTTCGGTTTGGTTCTGAGAACCGGGAACGTGGGGAGCACGAACTGGAGGACGTACAGCCCCGAGGACACCCTGGACGCTCCGAGCTGGTGGAACACCTTCGTCAAGGGAGGCAGGAACTTTCAGGTGGGGAAGAAGATGCTCGACTTCAGAGGGAAGGCAGTCGACGTGACGCAGGTCAAGGAAATATTAGAAACGGTCGAGGATAGATTTGAAGGAAAGTGGGCGAAAGTTGAGAAGGGCCTGTTCGAGTGGCTGAACGCGATTGTCGAGGAGAGCCTAGGGAGGGCGGAGGCGAGCTTCTCCGAGGCAATGTGGGAGTACATAAAGAACGTGGAGGATGTCGAGCTGACCCTGGCCCAAATCGAGGACTTCAAGAGCAGGTGAGAAGGTGCGAGGAGGAGTCACCCCCTTGCAATTCTAACAACCGCTTCGCTTGTCGCAGAATCGAAGCGAGCCCCAAGTTCGTGAAGCCTCTGAACGTTTGTCTGCGCGCCGCACCCGACAAGGGTCGTAGGGGCTACGGCAAACAGACAGGGGTGGAGGTCAGCCTCCGCTTCGAGGAAGTACTGAACTACCTGGTCGACGTAGGAGGAGACGTTGACTGCCCCGACGTCGACGGAGAGAGCGTTCTGACGGTTGCCTGTAGGAAGGGCTACTGGGGAGTCGCCAAGAGGGTCATGGGGAGAGGCGGGGAGGTTGGCGGAGGTTGGCGGATAGCTGGCTGGAGCCCGCTGGAGCTGTCCAGCGGAGGCTCAGGGAAGGGGAGGTTGGAGGTCATACACGAGCTATGCGTCAGAGGAGCCGAGGTCACCGAGGAGTGCCTGATCCGAGCGGCAAGGAGCAAGGACTTCGAGGTCCTTTGCATGCTCATGATGGCGACCAGCGCAAAAATTGATGTTGAGAAAGCCATCGGACAGACGACGGTCGACACGGGCGGAAGAAAGCCTACGGTCCCGCGCTCAAAGCCTGCGACGAAGAAGGACGACTTGATTCCTCCGATGACCTTCATGGAGCAGAACTTGAAGCACTTCCGCCAGGCCCTCCTGCCCTCCAATCCTCCACACGCTTTGAGCTTGCCGATCCCGACAACGAGCTTCCCCACGAGTCTTTCGCACTGCAACTACGGAAGCTTCGACGGTTCGATGTCCCTCGTTTCTTCGCTCATGTCTGTATCCTCTCAGGCGTCGGCTGAGATTGGCACAGAAGCGGCCCACCTCAAGTTTCCCGGCGGGCCCAGCGCCACCTTTCTGCTTTTAGGCGGCGCATCTTCTGTATACGCCACGCTCCCACCCAACGTCGCCCATCCTCTCAAGAAGCTGGTCCTCCACACCAAGAAATCCGAGGTGGTCTTGACAGATCTTTCTACCGCGCCCTTCGACGGCATCTTCACGTCACAAATTTCGCTTGACGGCGTCCACAACTTCCTCAAGATTTTGGCCCCGCCTCCCCTCCCCTCCACGACGTCTGTCACCAAATTGTGTCACGCGTACGCGGCCTCCGGAGACGTCACCGCCCTTTCTTCCGTGCTGACGTGCGCCCTCTCCCGGCCTGACATCCCAATCTTTCGCGACGTTTCCACGATGCCCAACGAGTCGGGGCACACGGCCCTTCACGTCGCCCTGTCCAAGGGCCACGTCGACGCGGCGCTCACGCTCATGCACGCCGCGAGGACGGCCGCGGAAAGGGCCGACCTCAGTGTGGTGGCCCAGCCCTCCGCCCAGTTCAGGAGGCTGTACGTCGAGCGGGCGAAGGAGGCGCTTAATGCCGCCTCTACGGCCGTGAACGAGGCGTCGGAGTACGCCCCTCCGCCGCCCTCTTCCAACGAAACCATGACTTCGAGCCGCGCTGCCAGCCTGCTGCACCAGCTCAAGACGTGCGGCCGCAAGTGGGAGAGGGTCGGTTCCTTCGACGTCAGCCACGACTTCCTCGCCTGCCTGAGAGGCGAGGGGGGCGGGGAGAAGTCCGAGTGGATCCTGGACCAGCTCGAGGTCGTTCGCTGCGCTCGCAAGCTCGCGGACTTGCTCGGATTGACGGATAGGCTCGTGAGCTCAGAAAAGTTCAAAAACGCCATGCACTTCCCTTCGACTTCTGACGTCCAGGACTTGCTCCCGGACCAGAGCTCAGTAGAGGAAATAAAGGACTTCTTGATGCCGGCCGACTGGCGGTCTCTCCCCAAGCTTCCCGCCTCGCACGTAGTTGCGGTGAATTTGGAGCTGTGCAAAGACGGGAACGAGGGGTTCCTGCAGGGAAGCATTCGCTCCGACGGCGACGGGCGTGGGGGTCGGGTGGGGTCTTCGGACGGACTCACCATCCCCGCCGAAGTGCTGAGGGAGGCCCGCGCCAAGTGGGCCGTCGAAGACGCGGCAGCGGAGAACGACCAGAACGACCAAAACAAAAGCGCCAACGCCTCGCCCAGCAAGCGTTCATCAAGGTTCATGGACTTTGTGTCCGCATGGAGGGCGGCCAACGCCAACGAAACGGCAGTGAGGGCCATTCAGGCCAGCGAGCTTCTCATCGACTGGGTCAAGGCCATTGTCAAGTCGAAGATCCTCCTCACCGCAGTCTACGCCAGCAAGGACGAAGTCGGCAGTGGCGCCGACAAGAAGAACGCCATGGCTATTTTGAAGACTTTCGACGAAGCCGTCGCCAAGGAGCACGCCGCTGCCAAGATCTACACGGAAGTGTGCAACATTGCCAAGAAGATTGACGAGGCAGAGAGCAGCAGCGAGAGCAGTGATAGTAGCGGCGGCATGATGAGGCTCAGGTGCATGGACGTGGTGGGCTTCGACGATTGGGCGACTTTCGCCAGCTCTCCCAAGATAAGTCGGTTCCTCCCGGCCCTGAGGCTCGTGTTGGGCGAAAAGGCTGATGACTACTACAAGACCGAAGAGTGCCTGAGGAGTCTCCAGCAGATCGACCTGCTGTCGTGGGGTCAGGCCGTCACACCGGATTCTGCGGAGGCGCTGAAGTCGGCGCTCCCGGTGAGGAACAGCGGAGCCGTTGCGGAGACGCTTCACTTCTTGATAACTTCGTTGATCAAGGCGCCGAGCTCCCCACCCTTGCAGTGCGCCCTTGCCATCGCGGACAGGGCCGCAGTGAAGAGATGCAACCCGCTGGTGCCCGCGATCGAGGTCGTGGGCAAGCCGACCTTCATGGGCGGGGACGGAAACCTCCACCTCTTGAATTCTTTGATGTCCACGAGGCTCTTTTCGTCGAGCGAACCCGACGTAGACGGCAGAACGCCAATCTACGTGTCGGCGGTGACAGGGAATGTCCGGGCCTTGCACTTATTGACTGGAATGATGGGAGGGAGTATTGGTGATTCGTCGAGGCCGGAGGACGGCTGCCCGCCGCTGATAGCGACTCTCCAGGCCGCCCCCAAATTCTCGAAGCTCCCGAGGAGGATCGTGAGCGGAATTAATTCGAACGAGAACACTCTGAACCCCCATCTCTCCCAAGAATCGTACAACGCCGTTCTTCACGCTTTATTGGACACCGGAGCCAAGGGCTACGAGTTCGGCAGCATAAGGGCCGTGGACCTCGCCGCGGAGAAGGGTTACATGTCCATCTGTTCCAGGCTGGTCCTGGACGGCGCCGAGAGCATGATCGGGTCCGAAACGCCAGGTATGAGCGCCCTGCACTTCGCTTGCGAGGCTGGAGAGGTAAACTTGGCGAAGCTCCTCGTCCAGCAGCTGAAGGATAAGGGCGAGGGGGCGTTGCAGGCTGCGCTAAAGGTCGGGCATTTGGCCAAGAAGGAGAAATCGGAGGAGGAGGAAGGCGGCGGCAAGGAGGAGAAGCTCGAAGGGATGAGCGAAAAGATGAAGGCGAGGCTCATGGCGAAGAGGAACAGCAAAGTCACCACCAAGGTGGAGGAGCTGCCCTTGTGGCCTGCGCACTTTGCGGCCAGGGGCGGGCACTTGAGCATCTTGGAGCTTCTGATTTCCGAGTGCTCCGAAATGTACAGGGGCGACAGCGAGCTGCTCGCGACGCTCGGTTTCGAGGCCTTGGAGTGCGAGAAGAGCCACTGCCTTGACACGTTGTTGGACGTCGACGGATTCAACGCCGCTGAGGTGCCGGCCTTCAACAGGAAACTGGGGAGGCGAGTGGAAGGGTTGTTGGAGGCGGCGATACTGAGGAACAAGGTGCTGTCTGTGAGGAATTTGCTGGCCCGAAAGGGCAAGGCGAGCGCCTCTCACGGCGACTTGACGTACAGTCCAGCATTGTCTGGGGAGAACATAGTCCTGTGCATGAAACGGGGATACGAGAACATGGCCATCTGCTTGATTAGTAGTTTGCAGGCTCGGGACGGCGACGCTGCCTTCAACGTGAACCTCGTCCTGAACTCAGCGGAGGGGTCCGATTTGGAGGAGGACGCGAAGGAGACGATGCTCCACCTGTGCGCTCGGAACGGGCTGGAGAAGCTGGTCCTTTACTTGCTGGGGAGGGGGGCGCTGGTGAACGTTCCAGACGCGGGGGGCAGGACGCCCATCAATTACAGCATAGCGAGCGGCCATGGCGGCATCACGAGAATACTGGGAGAGAGGAACCCGAAGGTTTTGAAGGCGAGGGATTTGATCGTCAGGAAGATCAGATACTTCACGATTATCAAGCGAAAAATAAAGGCGACTGGGGGAGCGTTGGGGGGTTCAGTCAAGGCCACTCAGCTGGTGATGAGCAGTTTGTTAACGACGGGCGGAAAATTGTAAATTATATTTGTTTTTATAATTGAATCTGTCATGTTGATTATTATGGTGTTTAGGGGTGGGGTTACTGGGTATTATTTTATTTTTTGAAAAGCTTCATCCTTCCATCTCCGTCCCCCTCCTCAAAGTTGACCTTCGAAATTTCCACAACCTCCGTCTTCTTATCGTCTCCGACTACGAAGCGAACCTGCGCCGCGCAGAACACAACCTTGTACCCTTCCTCATTCGTGGCCGTCCCCTTCTGCCTGTTATGCCTTGGGTCCTGTGAGAGTATCTCGCTGATCGCTAGCCGAACGGTATTAACGTCGCTCTTCCTACTAGGGTACAACGGCTTGAACGTTCCCTTCTGATGCTCCCTCGTAAGCTGTTCTACCGCTTCGTCCGTCCACGTGACGTTTTCGATTCTAACGATTTCCTCCGTTTTTATTTTATTGAGAGGTGAACCGTACCCGTTCGAGCCGTTAGAAGTTCTCTGAATGTACTCTAAAGCCTCGGAGTCCCACACCCAGTCAGGGCACTGGACGACCCCGCACATTTCACCTCCCCAATGACCTCCGCTGATGTACCCCGCGACGTCCCAAGGAACGTAGGGTTTGATGTCGTAGATGGGAGTCTGGTCGCACAGGTCGACCCCTGAGACGGTTATGGTCCGACCCGAGACGCTCTTTATCGTCAGGAGGGAGAGGCCGACGTTGTTGGGACGGTGGGGCGTGCGTGTGGACATGCAGCCGACCTGGGGAGGGGGAGTTTTGGGGTTGGGGGGGGGGTGAGAGGGAGTGTGAGACGGAGCTGTTTCGGTGCTTTTCATTATTTCATCACGCAGGAGAGGCTCACGTTCATATTGTCGTCATTCAGGGTGACACGTGCAGATTTTCTCCGAGGGAGAAAAAAAGATCATCGATTACATTCCCATGACTCTGAGTTTTACTTATATTGACATCATTGCCTTTCTTTTTTTCTGGAAGAAATGTGAAAGATCTCACCTTGGTGCCGGCGGGCCGTATTCTAGGAGGCGTGATCTTGGCCTTGTAGTTGTTCTTGTGAGTCCTAACGTCCGTGTTGTTATCGAAGGTAAATATTACCCAGCAGTGGCTGTACTGCTCAAGGCCCTGGATGGTGTCGGGGTGGCAGTCCTTCTGGAGGTTTATGGTGGCGATGCTGTGAGGGCAGAGAGTGGGCTGCCGGGGGCATCCGGTGCGCTTAGTGAAAGGAGTCGTTATGTAGGCGATGGGAGTCATGGAGAGAGTGTCGTTGGAGATTGAGTTCGAGGTTGAGGAGGATGATGTGGAGGAGTCATGCTGCTCTCGCTGGTACTTTCTAAATTTGATCTCGGTATTTATTCTACCCCGCCGCTCGGATTCGCATCGCTCCAGCAGACGAAGGTACTCCGGAGAGTCAGTTACTTTTGTATTTTGGTCTGTGTCTGTGTCTGTGTCTGTGTCTGTGTGAGTGGGGACGCCCTTCGAAGTTTGACGTAGTGAAGTCAGGACTTTAAGGGTTACAATCGACAGAAATAGAGCAGATGGCCCTACAACTGATTTAGCAACTGATTTAGCATCTGATTGTGTAAATATGTTTGTAGTGTGCATGTATCGACGTATGTATCCGATGTATGTGGTGTGTGCGGTATGGTTTGCGTGGTGTGTGTTAGTGAGAATTGTTTGTGAGAATTGATTGGGGAGGGCCAATGAACGATGGTGGTTGAAGGCCTTTAAATACATCTATAACGACATTTAAAAGCTAAGAATGGGACTATGTGGTCGATTTGAAACGCAGAGGATCTCACCGACTTCCATATGGACGACTCGAATGGATCTAATTGAGAAAGTAGACAGAATTGTGCCTTTTTCTGGAAAACAAAGGTGAAAAACTTGGGTTTGACGTTGTTCTAGGCTTCGAGACTCAGCGAACACTTTCACTCACATTTCAAATATAATCTGTAAACACTACACGGAATCTTCACGTCTATCCGTTTAATTGTTTAAAAAGAAAAACCTCCTCATCGAAGGTCATGTCGACAGCTGCTCCAAGTTGGGCCTCTCGATTCGCTTCTAAGATAACAACAAGGATAGAAACAAACCTACACAGGCGGCTGACCCGCAGCGACGGTTCCTTGATCGACTTCGCGAGCAACGACTACCTCGGATTATGCCACTCTCCAATAACCAGAGTCACCAAATCAAGAGGTTCGATAGGGAGCACGGGGAGTAGGCTCCTCAGTGGGAACACTGACGCTCATGAGGAGCTGGAGGCGCTATTCACGGAGACCTTCGGAGGAAGCAAGGGGGGGAAGTCGGCGCTACTGTTTAATAGCGGCTACGATGCGAACTTGAGCCTGTTGAGCTCGATTCCTACCGCCGGGGACGCGATTATTGCAGGTGAGGTTTGAGGTGGAAGGTTTCTTTTTGGTGTTGGGTTGGGGGTGCGGAACTTATTAAATACTAACTCCGCTTTATGCTGCAGACGCGGAGTGCCACAACAGCACGTTCATGGGCGCTCGAATGTCTCGTTGTGGCGTCTTCAGGACGTTCAGGCACAACGACGCTGAGGACTTGGAGAGGGTCATAGACGAGGTGGAGGTGGGAGACGGCGGCGGGATCATCGTACCGGTGGAGGGCTACTACAGCATGAGCGGGACGGTGTCGCCGTTGGAGGATATATTGGAAGTAGTCGTTGAGAAGGGCGCGGAGAGGGGGTGCCCGATCGGGGTGGTACTGGACGAGGCGCATTCCAGCGGAGTCTGGGGAGGAGGCCTTGGCATGGTCGCAGAGCTAGGTCTGAGCGAGAGGCAGTTGTCGGGGATTCTGGCTAGCGTTCACACGTTCGGTAAGGCCTACGGAAGTCACGGCGCCGTGGTTGTAGACTACGCAGGGTTGGGTGAGGGGGGTGAGGGGGGTGAGGGGGGTGGGCCTACTGCAATGATCGACTACTTGATAAACTATGCGAGGCCGCTTATATACTCAACAAGCCTTCCGCCGAATCATCTGATGGAGCTGCGAAGAAATATCGAGCTCGTCTACAGTGAGGAGGGAGAAAGACGGCGGAGGAAACTTTTCGAGAACGTGACTCACTTCAAGCAATGTATGAAGGGCGCATTTGGGAACAGTTTGGTTGGAGGCGGCGTCGGAGGTGAGAAGGGGAGGAATCGGAGTCGTGTTGTTGTTTGTTTTAATTTTTTGGCTGACATTGTTTTGTGCGCAGATTTCGGAGACGAGGTGTCAACTCCAGGACCAATTCAGAGCATTTTGGCGCCTGACTCAAAGACTTGCATAGAGCTCGCCAGGAGAATGAGGGAGGAGGGAGGATTCGATGTGTTTGCGATTCGACCTCCCACTGTACCAGAGGGAGAGGAGCGGATCAGGGTGGTGATGCACTACCATAACAGCTTCGAGGAAATAGAAGGGCTTGTGGAAAAGGCTAGAAGTTATGCCGAGGATCTATGAACTATGATAAATACTAATATGTAAATAAAGTATAAAAGAAATCTAGCTTTGTGATTTTTTATTTTAAAGTTTTGTGTGGGGAGAGTTTCTGGGGTAAATTTTGTAAGCTTTTGGGAAGGACAAAGTTTGGGATTTTGGAGTAGGGAAGGTGACAATTTTTGGCATATAGAGAGCCTCGGCGGGCAGAGCATCAGTGCGGTACCTCATGATCCCTATTATGGTGATGGTTATTGTTATGGTTATGGATGCACCATTCAGCTCGTTTCAGAAGAATAAAGGTTAGGGTTAGGGTTAGGATTTTGGGTTAGGGTTAGGGTTAGGGTTAGGGTTAGGGTTAGGGTTAGGGTTAGGGTTAGGGTTAGGGTTAGG
>BRXX01000322.1:0-60313 GCA_030267905.1 Triparma verrucosa
TAACCCTAACCCTAACCCTAACCCTAACCCTAACCCTAACCCTAACCCTAACCCTAACCCTTACCCTAACCCTAACCCTAACAGGTTGACGGATGTTGAATTATCCCATTTTTGTGCACCAGCATCTTGAAAAAGGGCACGGCTTGCCTGGTCCCGATGGTCTTCTTCTCCTTCGAGACCATCGCTTGCTTCATCGAAGAAGGCACCTTTCTTGGGGAGGAAAATAACCGGCAATGCGAGGTGAGAACGTGCGAGGAGGCGTGTGTTCTGGATGTCGACGTGCTGCTGACAATTTCTCCTCACCATTCCCTTGTCACAGAATTTGAGCAACGCTTCCCTGTACCTCTCCGGCTACTTGCTGGCGCTGGCGCTCATGGGTATTTACTGCAGCGGCATGCCAAAGGAGGTGAAGCAGGCTGTGAATATCGATATTTTCGCTCTCGCTGAGATGAAAATAACGTGGTGGCAAAAGCTCCAGGGCCTTTTCATCGGCGTCGGCGGGAGCTGCTCATTATATCTGCTGAGTGTTCTAGGAGTGAGTGGGGCACCAAGCTTGATGGTGAACATAATCGGTTCACTCGGATTGCTTGCAATGGGTTTTGCCACCCTGCTAACGATTGCCGTCGTTAACAGGCTGTACTCTCGGTACAAGAAGATTCTGGCTGTTCGGGTCAGGGAAGGAGAGGGTGGCGACGGCGGCGGAGGAGAGGACAGAGGAGAGAGAGGTAGGAACATTTCGACGGGAGAAATTCAAGAAGGGTTTTGGTTTGCCTCATTTGTGTAACTGTAACATACTTGTAACATGCATGCTAAAAAATAAAAACGATTTCTTTTCTTTCTTTTATTAATTTGGACAATTATTTGTTTACTCTTCGGGCTCGGGGATGGCTCCCTTGTCCGAAACGTAGATACCGTCAAGGAACTTACGCAAATCCTTCTTGCGGATGTTGGTGGCCTGCTGGATCTTGGCGGCGGTGAGGGAGACGAGACCGAGGTCGTTTCCGGTGAGGACGATCTGGTCCTTGACGTCAGCTGAGCGCTCGTAGTCAACTCCGGTGAGGAGGGGGACCTTGCGGACCCTCTTCTCTCCGAGGAAGTTACGGATCTCGACGGTCTGTCCGGTGAGGGTGACATTGATGGGGAAGTGACTGTAGACGAAGCGCATCTTGTACTGGAATCCGCGGGTGACGCCGGTGAACATGTTGTCAATGTGGGACATAATGGTGCGGACGCAGGCGAGCTGCTTGCGGGAGGCGAACCAGAGGTCGATCCTGATCTTGCCGGCCTCTCCCTCCTCGCCGTCCAACTTCCTGAGGTCCATGTTCTGGTGCTTGAAGTCCCTGGTGAGCTCTCCGCGGGGTCCCTTGACAAAGACGGTACGGGCCTTGACAGAGACCTCGACTCCCTCGGGGATGTCGATCGTGCGCGATGCGAGGATGGTCTTCATTGTGTGTGTTGGTGTGGGGGGTGTTCTGTTGAGGAGAGGGGGCGGGGTGGGACGTTAGAAGTTGTAAGCGTAGTTGTAGGGGGTTGGCGGGGGTGGGATGAGAAAAGTGCAAAGCCCATAACGCCGCACAATCAGTATCAGAGGTCAAAGGGGGCAAAGACGCACTCCCGCTTAAAATAAATTGGACAGACGACTAACTTCGGATACAACGTCGCCTTGCGATTGCTCGAAAGGCCGAACAGAGCGTTGCCCTCTGCGCAATCACCAGCAGAGGAGCCCTCAGGCCCAAACGGTGCGTGTCGCACGGGAAGGGGCGGTAAACAGTACACAGCGCGAATCGAATATCAGCGGCGATATATGGGACGTGTTTTGCAGTGTTATCGCCCGCTTACACGACGAAA
The DNA here is from genome assembly GCA_030267905.1 of Triparma verrucosa. Classification (NCBI taxonomy): domain Eukaryota; class Bolidophyceae; order Parmales; family Triparmaceae; genus Triparma; species Triparma verrucosa. The sequence goes on from BRXX01000322.1 coordinate 1,849, forward strand.
CTTCGTTTATATGTCGAGGAGAAACACAATTGAGGTCAAAGCGATGGCCTGGGCGGGGCCAACGGATGGGCTGGGGATGGGTCTTGTGGAATGACCGCGTATTTTCAGATGTGTTCATCTAGACGAGGGGGTAAAGTGGAGATGTTACGGGAAGATCATGTGTTGGAAATGAGGATCGATAAACGGTGGAGATAGAAACTAACCAAAAACTGAATGTCCTGAGGATTGGCTAGGTTTTCCATGGTCGGGGATCACTGTACACACTTTTTTGGGGGTGGGAGTGTGGAGGTATTGCGCGGCGGGAAGTCAGATTGTTTGGCGGAGAGGTTTACCTGCTGAGTCTTGTTAGCGATGTTGTTATTTTTATTTAAAGAAGTGACGTTTGGAGCAATAAAGCTTCCCAGGACGAATAACGAAATCGTAAAATCTTATCCTGACGTTTACACGCTCTCCAACGTCTCTCATCATCCCAGCTCAAGACCTCGTTTCCACGATTCTGCTGATTAATTACACCAAAATCACTAACCGACTTCAAAATAAGACTTTGAATCTGAGATCGAGGATTTGTTTTTCGATCTCCTTTTCACCCTCCTTCCCAGTCCAAACCAACGCCTGCTGTACAGTTCTATACACGGATGCCTACCGTCGAGGAGAAGGAGGCCGAGCTCGCTGCCTTACAGGCAACGTTTGACGAGTATGTAGAGAGCAGTAAGGAGCTTGAGACGGAGCTGGAATCGGAGCTGGAGAAGCTAGAGACTGTGAGTAGATAGTGTGACTAGAGAGTGTGACTAGAGAGTGTGACTAGAGAGTGTGACTAGAGAGTGTGACTAGAGAGTGTGACTAGAGAGTGTGACTAGAGAGTGTTCGGGTGTGACGTCTAAGTGCGTCCAACCCAATCTATAGTATATATCTCACGCGCACCACCACCACACCACTCTCATCCCATCCCATCCCATCTCAGCAACTCACGGAGGCCCTGGAGTCCAACGAGGACCTGACCTCAACGAATAAGAAGCTGAAGGCCGACCTGAATAAAATCGGAGACTCTCACACTGAATCCCACAACTCCCTGTCCTCCGAGGTGAAGTCCCTGACGCAGAAGCTCCAGGCCGCCGAGCAGCTCGCGGACGACTCCGAGAACGGCCTGCGTGCCAAGAGCGAGAGCGAGCGCAAGGTGAGAGTGTGCGAGGAGCAAAGCGAGGAGCTGAGGAGGCGTGTATATTGGACAACGATGTACATGGCCGTGGCTTCACACTGCTACATTATTCTAACTCGTCGCAGCTGCAGATAGAGCTCGACGACGCGCTCGAGCAGGTGGCGTTTCACGTTACGGAGCTGGAGGATTTGAGGGCCGCAATGTCGGAGCAGGCGAAGGATAAGGAGGAGGAGCTCAAGGAGATGGAGGGGGACATGGCGACCTTGAGGGTTAAGTTGGAGGAGGCGGAGTCTTCGAAGTCTGCTAACGGCGGTGACGGCGACACTCACGACACTCAGGCGGAAACCGAAAGGTTGAAGAAGGAGCTTGAGGAAACCCAGCTTATGGCAGAAGAGGCCCTCTTGTCCTCGGAAAGCCTCACGGACGAGGTGGAGAAGCTCAAGGCCAAAGAGAAACAAACGGAGGATACTGCGAACCTGCTCAACGAGGCTATCGCGCATTCTGAGGAGCAGGCCACGGAGCTCGAGGAGACCAAGGCCCTTCTGAACGAGGCCGTGAGCCACTCGGAGGAGCTGAGCAACGAGCTAGAAAAGATCAAGAAGGAGGGCACTCAATATTCGTCGGAGCTCGATGAAGCCAACAAAATGTTGGACGAGGCGGTGACCCACTCGGAGGAACTTAGCGTTGAGCTTGAAGGTTTGAAGTCCAAGATGAAGCAGAACTCGCCAAAGAAGGAGGTCAGTAAGCTGAAGAGAGAGATCGCCGAGGCCAATAAAAATTTAGACGATGCGGCTAAGCGGGAGGAGGGGCTCAAGGCTGAACTGGAGAAGGTGAGAGTGTGTGAGGAGCGAAGCGACGAGCTGAAAAGGCGTGTGTACTGGATATCAACGTACATTCCCGATACTTCCAAATGCCAAATTCTTTGTCATTTCTAACGTCACCAACGCCCCTTCTATTGCGACTCGCTTCGCTCGTCGCAGTCGGTGAAGGACCTGGAGGACACGAAGAAGAAGCTCAAGTCCGCCTCGGAGCTTGCGACCGTTGCGGCCACAAAGCTCGAATCTGTCACGGCCGAGCTTTCTGAGGCCAAGGGGGCCCAGGCTATGATGTCCCCGTCCAAGGTGAGAGTATGCGAGGAGCGTATGTGTGTTCTGGATATCGACGTACATGGCCGTGACTTCACACTGCTACATTATTCTAACTCGTCGCTTCGCTCGTCGCAGGATCTCGAACACGCCAAAAATCAACTACTAGAAGCGGAAAAGGCCAAAAACGACACCATCGCAAAGCTGACCTCGACCAAGGCGACGCTCGCCGCCACCATCGTCTCGCAGCAGCAGGCCACCTCCGAGATGTCGGATTACAAATCTGCCCTCGCCAACATGAGCATAGAAAGCAATGAACTGCAGAAGGTCGAGGCCGAGCTGCGGGCGGAGGTGGCGCAGCTGAAGGCGGACCTCGAAAAGGCCGAGGCCGCACCCCCCCCACCTCCGCCTCCCCCCCCTCCGCCCCAGGACCAAGTTATCAGCAACCAGCGTCTCAAAGCTTTGGCGGAGAAGAATTCGGAGTTAGGTAAGGAGCGAACGTGAAGAATTGGCGATATGTGCGCTATAAATAATATAACATCGCGTGGGATTTCTCGATCGCTTCGCTTCCCCTGGCCTCGCACGAAGAGATTCTTCGTCCATACTCTCCTCTATACTAACTCGTCGCGCACTCGCTTTCGCAGGGTCCACCATCAGCCTACAAGCTTCGCAGATCCAGACCCTCACCGCTTCCCTCGCGCACCTCAAGCGTGTGATTGCCGAGGCGTCGTCCTCCAGCGGCGACGACCCGACCTCTTCCCCCGTGCCGAAACTTCCGCCGCCCCCCTCCTTCTCTCCTGCCATCACCTCCAGTCCCGTCCTGAAATCGTCCTCCACCATCACGTCGCTCTCGAATTCCTCCATGCAGGACCTCGTGGAGCAGGCCCTCGCGGCCCCAAGCGATGTGAATAGGACGTCTAGCGCCCTCAAGACTCTGCTGCAGAAGTGCACCGCTCAGAAAACCACCAACGCGCACCTGCTGAGCAAGATCCAGAAGATCAGCAATTCCATCCAGGTTTGCTGCAGGATCCGCCCGCTCCGCAGCAACGAGCTTAGGAACAACGAGAAGGTGGTCGTCGAACCTCTGAGTGAAACCGAGGCCGGCTACTACGATCAGAAGGCCAAGCAGTGGAAGTCTTTCGTTTACGACAAGGTCTTCGGCCCTGACCAGTCCCAGCAGGATATATTCGAGGAGGTGAGAGTGTGCGAGGAGCGAAGCGACGAGCTAGAAAGGCGTGTGTACTGGATATCAACGTACATGCAGCTGAGAACGGGTTCAGGGTTGAAGCGACGATACTTCTATACAGCTCCCTCGCAGCTCCGCCACCGCCAGGCGTGTGTACATTATTCTAACTCGTCGCTTCGCTCGTCGCAGGTGGAACCGCTTTGCTTGTCCGTCGTCGACGGCTACAACGCGTGCATCTTTGCGTACGGCCAGACTGGGAGCGGTAAGACATACACAATGGAGGGCTTCGCTGATAACAATCAGTGGGGAATCTGCGTCCGTACGCTTCACAAGATCTTTGAAATTTTGGACTTCCGCAAGGTGAGTGTGATAGAAGGGACGGTCGTGTATAAATTGGCAGCAGCGACTTCACGCTCGGTGAATCGACCATGGACGCCAATATCCTAGTACACCACCCGCCTCTTCAACTCATGATAGTTTGCTTTTGATTGAAATTGGGGTTATACTTGCTACTAATATATATACTAACACGCGCGCTCGTTTTGCAGGCTTCGCACGTGGCCGTTCCACCCCTGGGAGACAACTTGGTGGAAATTGACAATTCAGACGACGATGATGACGACGACTCGGGCGATATTACCAGGACTACTGGCCAGGCCCCACAGTTCAACTACCAAATCGAGATCGGAATGCTCGAGATTTACAACGAGGACGTGAGGGATCTCCTGTCCCCAGACCTCGTCTCCGTCGATTTGAAGCGCGACTCGGCAGGAAAAATACAGGTTCCGAACCTCACTAGGAGGGAGGTCATGTCCTTGAACGATGTCATGGACGTCATGTCCCAGGGCAAGAAGTACAGGGCCGTCGCGGCCACCAACATGAACGATCAAAGGTGAGCTTTGGTAATTGAGCCAGCCAACCCTAACTCATGTACCTCCTCTAACTCTTACGCTCATCGCAGCTCGCGCTCTCACATGATCCTCAGCGCCATGGTTAGCTCTTGGATAGACGGCCAGCCCCGCAGCACCGGGCAGCTCTACCTCGTGGACCTGGCCGGGAGCGAGCGCGTGAACAAGTCTGGCGTGCAGAACAAAGAATTGAAGGAGGCGCAGCACATCAATCTCTCCCTGTCTGCCCTTGGCGACGTCATGGAGGCCCTCGACAAGAAGTCCTCCCACGTGCCCTACCGCAACTCCAAGCTCACGTACTGCCTCCAGGATTCGCTCGGGGGTAACTCGCGGACCATGATGATCGTGAACGTGTGCCCCTCGTCATCTTCCGGGGAGGAGTCGCTGTGCGCGATGCAGTTCGCTTCGAGGGTGCGACGGATCACCATGTCCGCCGCCACTCGCAACGTGGGCGGCAAGAACCTGGAGGAAATTTTGAAGAAGCTGAGGTTCGAGCTCAGGGAGACCATCAAGGCGAGGGATAGCGCGGACTCGGAGGTCAAGCGGCTGGGGGCCGTCGCGAAGCAGATGCAGGCGAGGCTTTCGACGACTTTGAGCAACAAGAGCAAGGCCGACGCGGAGGAGAGCAAAACCACGCAGAGTAAGATCGCAGTTCTGCAGAGGAACAACGCGGACATCACCTCGCGCTGGCAGAAGGAGAAACACTTGAAGGAGGAGCAGGTGATACAGATAGAGAACCTGCAGAGGGAGATCAGGCGCATTCAGCAGCAGATGAGCAAGGCGGTCAGGGACCGAGAGGCCATGAGCAAGAAGCTCCTGGAGCGTGAGCAGCAACTCCTGGCCGTCAACAGGGAAAACAGGCAGGTGATGGTCGCGAGCAAGTCGGGGGTGGGGACGGCCGTTCCGAAGCAGTCGAACGTCTTCGACCGCTTCTCGAACAATGAGAACAATGGAAATGGGGAGGACGAATTCGGACTCGGTGGAACCGCGAAGAAGAAGAGGAGGGGGGTAGACGGAAGGGGGGGAGGTTCTGGTACTGGTACTGGTACTCCTCAGCGTGTAGAGCTTGGGGAGCCTCAAACCATAGAGGACATGAAGGAGGAAATCTCAGAGCTACTTCGCAAACACGAGGTGAGACACTGCCGACTTGAAGCCACAATCTGACTAACAACGCATGACATGACGTCAATATTCTAACTTTTTTACCTTCTCAGCCCACAAAGTTAGACAAACTTCAGGACCTCTTCCAAAAGTTCGTCGGGAAGGAAGACATCCTGCTCGAGAAGATGAGGAGGCGCTACGCGAGGCTTGCGACGCCAGGAAAGGGCCAGGGGCAGAGACAGCAAATGGCATTCGACAAGTCTATTTCAAGAATGAAGGGTTGAATGAAAATGATATTGCGGATGATTTTTTCTTCTATATTTGATATATTCGTGTGTTGGTGTTCTAATTATTGTGTACCGTTAAGGAAATCCGCGAGGCTACGCTGCAACTGTGAACAGTAGCTAGCCTAATAACTCCCAGTCTTTTTACCACAAAGCTAAGCTTCTATATTCACAGCAACGTGATTTTTTCGATTCAGCGATTTCATTTTAGGCTGTTTCAAAATTTTTATTGATAAGTTTTGGTCATATTACTCACTTTGAGACCTCTAAGAGAAATAATATTTCACTGATAAGGACAAAAAAGGGATTTGAAGTTTGTCTCAAAAATGAATAAAAAAGGCTCCAAATTGGCACAAATGTCTTCTCATAGCTGATCAAATATACTCAGTATTATAAATATGGAACTTATTTCTCTATAACAATTTTAATCATGAAATCAAATTTTAAAATTTGCCAATTTGGGCTTTTCTTGAAAAGTTTAACACATTAAAAGTTTATTGAGAGGACTCAAGGTGAATAATATGAACAAAAGTGACCTCATAAATACCTCAGTCTTGAATTTATAATTTATCTGGAAAATGGAAATTGACATTTTAGCGCTGTTTGCTGCCGCTGCGAGGGTCCGCGATTGATTGGCGTCAAGTGCCTGCCGAGAAACAAATATTCAAAGTATTCTGATATAAATTATACTTCGTTTTTATTATTTTATCATCATCATACAGGACACACGTGGAGCTCATTGTTCAAGGTACTCTACGTTGAAGTCTCGCTTCCTTACTTCTTTTCACTTCACCAACATTAGCCTTGCACTACCTACCTGCCCTACGCCAATGAAAACGCTGATAGCCGATTGCTGGGCGCTCAGTGCCATGGGAACATGAGAAAGGAACCGACACAGAAATGAAAAAAAATTAACAATCTCACGTCATTTCATAAATTATCAAAACGTAGCCCATAATTATTATCGGCTATCGACTCAGTGAAAACAGCTGCCCATACACAAAGTCCTCCGCCCACTCCTTCCCGAACATAGCTCCGAACATTCCCGTCGCGGGATCCCTCTCAGCCGAGTACACATCGTACTCCCTCTGCCTTTCCTCTAATACGGCCCTCTTCTCGTCATCGACCTTCTCCTGCCCGCTGATCATGTCGTGGTGTTGATCGAGGTACTTCTCGAACGCCGGGTAGAGCTTGTCGTTAACCAGCTCAACGTCCTCAAACCTTGCAAACAGAAGCTCCTTCGAGAAGAACTGCGTCTCGTCGTAGAACTTCGAACTCATCTGACCATTGAGCTCGGGGTACTCTTTTTTTATGTTCGCGAGGGAGGTTTCGAAGGGGGGGTGGTCGTCGTGGAGCGGTTGGAAGTCGATCACTGTGAGGTGCTTCTTATGGCTGAACTGCAGAAGATCGATGCCTAGGACGGGCATGTCGTAGTCGTAGGAGGGGTACAGCAGGGAGTTGAACACCTGCGCGTTGGGGCCTCCGTCATAGTATAGGATTCTGATCTTTCTGTACAGATCGCTAGTGAAGTACCGCTGTATTATCCGCACTTTTTTCTTTTCATTCTGTTGTTGTTGGTGTTAGTTGTTGTTATTGTTATAGTTGTTGTTATTGTTAGTTGTCGTCTCCCTTCGTCTCATCGTTCTACCAGCACTCACCTCCATCTTGACGAACTTCGCCGGAACGGTCTCCGTAATTTCCTTAAGGCCGGCGAGGTTCTCCTCCATCCAACTCATCTGATGGTGGTAAAAATCCTGAAACGTTAGAGGGCTAATCTTATCGATGCTCTCGGTGAACATCTCGGGGGGAGAGAAGGTAGAAGGAGAAGGGACGGGGTGGGAGGAAGAGGAGGAGGGCTTGGGGGTGAAGGTGGAGGGGGGGACGCGCCGGGGAGGCGTGAAGACCATTGCTGATATCAGAGGAAGAAGGAGGAGAAGGGTGAACGCACGGGAAGCCATTATTGGGCCAATAATGGGGTATTTATAAGCGCGGGGAGATGTTGGGAGAGCTTTGAGGGCTTTGAAGGTCTGTAGAGGCGGGGAGGGGGGCGGCGAAGCGTCGTCGTTGTGCTCGTTAGTGAGTGTCTGACTGAGCACGGTAGGGGATCTGATGGGTCACTTTTATCAAGTTGGAAGTATTGCCCTTTTCTTTCAAATAAAGCGCACGAGAGGGTATAAGACCGCCAAATATCGCTTCTATAATAATTATTGCACGCCTCTATACCGGAGCGTGTAGCATGTATGTGTCTAATAGTGTCTAAAATGACACACTAAAGTTAAGGATTGGGCGTTCAAGGCCGCAGTCGGCGAGAGACCATTTGAGCCAAAAACGCCACGTAACGGACCAATAATGTCACGACAGCAGACCAGCGCTGTATAGGAAATCGGAGAGCGTTCCAGACTCACAATTTATCGACGTACAAAATATATAGCAAATCTCTGCAATACTATCCATTCCATGTTTCTATTATCCTTTCGCTTATTTCTCCTAATTATATTCGTATGGACTGCGAATACCTTCATCTTCCCTTTAACGCCTCGGTGAGCAGTGCTATTTTAGTGAGAAATGTGCTAGCCAACAGAAACCATTCCCTGCGCCTCGGTGATTGCACTCCATGATTTGCTAACTTCATATGTCATCATTTCGCAGCCGCTGCCCCCCGCCCCCGCCTTCACAGCTCTTCTCGTCCTCGACACCGCCTAACAAGTTAGGGCCCAACAAGCTTCAGCTGTTTTCCCCTTCTAAGATAAATCTCTTCTTGAGGATTCTTCGGAAGCGTCCCGACAACTACCACGATCTGAGCTCCCTCTTCCAGGCCATAAGCCTCGGCGACACACTGACGATCGAAAAGGTCGACTCCCCCTCCGACAAATTCACTTGCAACATGCCCGGAGTGCCCGTCGACTCTTCCAACCTCGTCCTCAAAGCCGTGAACCTGCTCCGCTCCCACACCGGCACCAACGACGTCAAGTTCGACATTGACCTGTACAAGCGTTGTCCCGCCCAGGCCGGTCTCGGCGGCGGTTCCGCCAACGCCGCCACGGCTCTCTACGCGTGCAACAAGCTCTTAGGTTCACCGTGCACTTCCGAGGAGTTGATTGAAATGTCCGCGGAGGTGAGGAATTTGTGAGGGGGCAAACAAACGAGCTTTATTGAAGGGATATTTTATCTAACGTAAGCCCCCTCAACTACAGCTGGGGTCCGATATTACCTTCTTTCTTTCAAAGGGAACGGCGTACTGCACAGGAAGAGGAGAGATAATGAACGAGGTGGCACCCCTGAAGGACTCAAACGATGTGAAATGCACCATTGTAAAGATAAATCTCGGCCTCAGCACCCCCACGGTCTTCAAGGCCCTCGACTACGATAAATTAAGCGCAACCGACCCGGAAGAAATACTTAAACAGTTCAGCGAGAAGGGCACGAAGGTCTCCCCCGAGTATTTCGTGAACGATTTACAAAGCCCAGCGTTTGAGTGCCTACCCAAACTGAAGGAGCTGAAGGAAATGTGCGACGAGTGCGACTTCGATACTGTCATGATGTCCGGTTCCGGCACCAGCATATTCTGTTTGGGGGAGAGTGGAAATTCGGAAATGTGGCGGAGAGTTAACGGCAGGGATGATGTCCAAGTCTTTGAGACGAAGTTCATGAATAGGAATTCAGAGGCGGAATGGTATGATGAACCGTAACATTTTTTCATTGAAAATTTGTTTTCTCCTTCGATTTTACTTAAAGACTCAGCAAAGCCCTCGCCTTGTCAATTATAATCTCCCAATCCTCAAGCAACTGAACAGTACTGCCATCGTCGACTCCAGGATAAATATTTTGAAAGTCAGCCACCGCCACGCCATTGACCCCGACAGCACCGACGTCATCTTCGCTCAGAACGTAAACGTCATTGTTGCCCATGATCGGGAGCGAAATATGGGGTTCATTGTAGGACGCGTAGTCGCCGCCCTCGCTCAGGACGCAGAGGTTGTTCTGGTAGAGGTCCTCATGGCCCTCCAACTGGGCTGCACCGTTGGCCATGCACATACCAGAACCCCACGTGCCGCTTCCGACGTAAGCGTAGATGTTACCAATGTGGTGGTTGTCGTGGCCGCCAAAATCACTCTTCAGGCCGTTGCTCGCGTAGACCAAAAAATTGTCCTCCACTCCATCGCCGTGCTTCCCTCCTCGTCCACCACAGGGGTCAAGAACGGTTGGCGGTCCCAGCAGTTCACGTGTTTCTTTCTTTTCGCGATCCCCCGGTAACCAACAAGTTCAGGAGAGAAATCATCGATAGATGATCAAGATCGATGATTTGTCTCTCTTTGGCGCAAAGACAGAGCAGACTGTCGATATTTAAGGCTTGGACCTGAAGCCGTTCGTGAAATAGCGTTCGTGTATAGATATTTCTCTCAAAGTGCACCTACTCAATTGTCAATAGGGCTGGAAAGTGAAATCAGTTTATTCACCTTCTTAAAAGTCACCACAAGCCTCCGTCCGTCTGCCAGGCCTTTATCAGTAGTTAGATCTCTATTATAAATCTAAATATTATCGTTGCTCACACGTAGAGTGCACAAATAAGACACATTTGCCTCCGTCTCCTCAAAGTCAATATGAAACCCCCCTCTGGGAAGCATATCTCTCTTACGCACTGTTTACCCCTTCCTGTCCCAACACCCCAACTCAATTCATCCCGGAAGAACGCCCGCCAAGAGATGCCCCCGAAGAAGGCGTTGAAGCCCCCCCCGAAGCCTACGACCGCAGTAAGATCAATAAAGGATTTTCATTGTGAGGTTGAGGCGCATCTAAACACACAAACGGGTGCAGAAATGGTATTGAACAAAGAAACTAACGTTAATCCGCCCCGCTCGTGACCCCAGAGGGAGGATTCCGACTCTGACTACTCCGACTCTGTCTCCGAGTCCGAGTCCGAGTCCGAATCTTCCACCGACTCCACCAAGCCCAGACTCTACGGCAAGAGGAAGTCCCAAAGTAATAAATCCTCCTCCAAGAAGCACACGTCCTCGTTCTCTAAATCCTCACCCTCTAAAAAAACCACTACTGCTACTACTACCTCCTCCTCTAAAAAAAATTCCTCATCCTCTAAAAAAAAAACCTCCAAAAAAAAGGGATACGCGGGGACGACTGGACGGGCGGCGTTCCAGGAAACCGGCGTTCCAGTCCTCAACACCGACCAGGAAGAGTATTGCCATGCCCTCCTCAAAGAACTCGGCCATCCACAGGACCCGAATACGCTGAACCAGGACTTTGAGAGAAGTGAGGGGTGGAACGCTGCGACGGGTTACGTGGAGCACCTCAGCACTTACGAGAAGAAGGGAAAGGGGAAGGTCTGTACCTTCCGCTTCGGTTCCTCTACAAAAACTCTCAGCCAAGTACGCGGCCACTACATTAGTAGTTCACGGACGAATACACATTCTATTGACGACCTCCGTAAGGAAGCAATAAAGAGGAAGGGGTATGTTATCATCGCTGTTACCTATGAAGACGTAACAGGTGACGACTCGAACGCCGTAGCTCAGGCAAAGCTTACTGTAGAACAACCTCTCGCTAACGCTGCCCGCGAGCTTGACGGGAAGACAATTAACGGAGTCCTTTTTAAGTGTGTTAACAATAAATTCGATCTTACTAACGAGGCGGTCAAACGCCACCCGAACATGGTGAGTGTGGGTGCATTCACATGTGTGCTGTGAAGCGACGCAGAAACATACTAACCCAACCTGACAAACCACGACACACAACTCGCAGAGCAAGATCTACACTTTTAGCTGGCCCGTGAAGCTCTTCAAAGGGTACGAGGGCTTCTTTGAACAGCTCTTCGGCGAAGAGTTTTCGTTGTCTGACTATAAGTATGTCAGATACGTCGGATCAAACAATGCCCCCGCCACCCTCGACACCCTTCCGAAGAAGAAAAAAAAAATCCGGTAGTATTGCGGGGGGCAGTTATTTAAAGAAAGAGCACAAAGACTTCCTCACCCGCGAAGTAAGCTTCGCTGCGGTCTTCCTTGAGCATGCTGTCCGCGCCTCCAGAGCTAGCAAAGCCGGTGATGAATCCAAGCTCACCCAAATTCTAGCGGAGGTGGGATTCCACAAGCTCATCGCAAGTGATTACTGCTCGCTCCAGTCGGTCCCCAATGCCGAACAATTCAACGACGTTCGGCAAGCCGAGCAAAAACAGATAGAGCGACAAGGTAGACAACGCGACACGCTGCTGCTTAACGGTAGAAATGAAATGACGACAGAGAAAAGTTTGCAGAGAAAGGCTTCTCTGGATAAGCAGAATAATAAAAGACATGCGGAAAAGAAGAAGGAGAGGGACAATAGCTTCAAGTAAGTCCAGCAACTGACGGAGAAGAGTGAGAAACAAAGTGTACATCATAAAGACTAACCCCCCCTATCCTCCACCCCTCGTGCTTTGTTCTTGGCACACTCCGTGCACGCTCGGCCTGACCCTTGGCAGATATAAAAAGCCTCCTCACGGCACGCCCTGGCTGAAGGTAGAAGACGAATACTTTCGAGCCATCATCGATGGCGAAGTCACGTTCAACGGCAAAAACTTCCCGGCGGCGTTGAACAATGCCACAATGCTGGCACCTGGGACGTGGCCGTGGGTGCATGAATTGATGGCCAAAAATACTGCTTGGGGTTGGGCAAGATCAACGTCTGCTCTAGAGGTGTATTATCATCGACTAGAGAAGGACGACGACGAGGAGGAGGATGACGAGGAGGAGGGCGAAAGTGAGAGCGAGGAGAGCGAGGAGAGTGAGGAGAGTGAGGAGAGTGAGGAGAGCGAGCGCAAAAAGAAGAGGCGCCGGACTTGATTTGGCTTTCTTTGACAATCCACATCCATTATAAAATCCATAAGCAAATTGATAGCATGTCTTACAACACAAAATAACAAACACATTTATTTCGTCATGTAACACTACCAAATGTACCGCCCCCCCTCCACCCCCCCCACCCCCCTCCACCCCCCCCCACGACCACACTCCACCCCCCACCCCCCACACCCTACGCGTTACTGATCAAATTGTTCTGGTGATTCAACATCGCCCTAAGTTCCCTCTTCTTTCCCCGCATAAACCCCTCGAACCTCTTCCGTATTCTCCTTAAATCCTCAATACCACTCCCGAACCCTATGCCGACGCATTCGTCGTCCTCTCCCTTCCCCCCCCCTCCGCCCTCCTCTCCATCTCCACCGCTGTTCAAAAGCGTGTCGAAGAAGTCGGACCAAATATCCTTCTCCCAGTACCTCCTTATGCTCTTAGTCTGGCGCCAGCGACCCTTCACGTCCTTGGACACGGCGAGGTGGCTGCCGAAGAGGAGCACGTGGGCTATGGAAACGACTCCGTACGTGTCGATATCCTCCTTCCACGGTCTCTCCTCCATCATGGCTGGCGGCTCCATATCCTCCGCCGCACAGCCGTCCCCGAAGAAGCCCATAATGGGGCTATTCTTCTCAGCGGCCTCGAGGTCAATAGCTCGCCCGAAGTCGATCAGCTTAACGTCGGCGCACTCGATCTCCTCGTCGGCGTCTTCGTCGTCGTCTTCCTCCTCTTCTTCCTCCTCCCCCCCCTCTTCCCCTTCGCCCCACTCGATCCTCCCCGGGGCGAGAATGAAGTTATCCGCCTTGATGTCGCAATGCAGTACGCCCCCAATGTCGTGCATCTCTTCGACCACGCGGAGGACCTTGGAAACGTAGTACATCGTCATGAGCTCTGGCACGGGTTCATTCTTGAAAAGGAACGTGTTGGCTACCGTCAAGACGGTCACCCCTAGGAACTTTTCCCTGACATTCGGCGTGCACATGAGCATCGCGGCGCCGTCGGAGAAGACTTGGAGGTTCTTCGCCATCATAAACTCTCCCTCCTGACCGAATCCTGCGACGATATTGAAGTTAGCGCAGTTGGAATCGTATGGTAGTGATAGTGCGGAGACCAGCACAAAGCAGCTACTAGCAGCTTGGGCTTCGCTTCGTCCTCGCAGTTCGCCTCACCTCGCTTCATCATCTTGCTTGAGAGAAGGAACTCCCACGCGAGGCTCCCGACTCCCCCCTTCTGTACCTTGAGCGCGAGGTTCTCGCCGCTTTTCTTATCCTCGACCAGAAAGACCACCCCCCAAACTCCCCGGCCCAGTTCCATTTTGACGGAGTAGTTCCTCCTCATAAACGTGATGCTCGAGTTTACTCGAATCTGCGGAACGCTGGCGTTTCTTTTGTCCTCGGAACCTTTCAGCTTCAACGCCTGAGCGACGGACGAGTTCAGCTGGGACGCGTAAAGGGAGTCCCACTCGATAACCGCCCCGTCTCCGGTTTCGTCGGCGTTCGTGGATGAAGGAGAGTTGTTGACGGTCGGCTCCGCATCGTCGGTAAAGATCTCGAAAGGCTTCGCCTCCTCCTCTTCGACTGGCGCGTCGTCGGTGAAGATCTCGAAAGGTTTCGCCGCTTCCACTTTGCCCTGGGCATCACTATCAGTAAAGATTTCAAAGGGCTTGGCCTCCTTTTCTTCCTCCTCCTCTTGGAAAATTTGAAAGGGCTGGGGATCTGTGATCCTGCTCAAGTCTACGTCCCCCCCCTTCTTGAAAAAGCCGGCCGGCGTCTCCCCCTGCTTTATACTTGGGGCGTCACTGAAACCGGTGATGTCGTTGGGATTGGTCGAGGCGCTCTCCTCCTCGAAGATTGAGAACCCCAGGCCTGCGCCAGGGCTCGGAGGAGGGAGTTCCTGCTCCCCTTGCTCCTGTTCCTGAATCTGATTCTGCCTCAAAATATCGGCGTTCGTTAGCTTGACGCTGCTGCTGACGCCAAGCGCCTTCTTCCCCCCCCCCCCTCCTCCTCCAACTTCCTCCATCAGGTCCGTGAAGACGTTGAGGTTCGCAGTCTCGTCGCCGATTAGAGGCTTCTCGGTGGCCAGCATGCTCACGCTGGGGGATCCGAACATTAGACCGAGGTCGGCCATTGCGAGCTTGGTGTTGATCGTTTGATCTTCTTCCTCCTCCTCTCCCCCCCCCCCAGATTTCTCGGAGATTGCGGAGACCGAAGATTTGTTGTGGGAGTGGAACGATGACCCCGAGGTTTCCGCTCCAGGCTTCAGCGTCAGCTCATTGAAGAAGATTGGGCCGCTGATGCTCTTCCTATGGGCCTTCCTCTTAACCTCGCTCTCCATCCCCTTCTGATCGGATGCGAAGAGGTTCCTGTTCGGCGTCCTTCCACTGATGGTCGGAGTTACGCTATCGAACTCCTCGGCGGACTTATCTTCGTCCTTCTCTTCCACGGACCTGGAAGTCATGCTGACATCGTCCTTGCTGCTGTCGACGGATGCGTCGTTCATATCTACGCTCTCATCCATATCGGACTTGAGGTTGAAGCAGGCCGAGTCAGGAGCGAATTTAAAGTTCTTTCTACTCTCCTCGAAGCACCTCTCGACATTATCGTCATCTTTTCCGACCAGCCTCTTAAGGAATCCAAACCCCCCCTTCTTCTTAGTCTCCTCCTCTTTCTTGGTCTCCACTTTTCCTCTTCCCATTAGTCCTTGCAAGCTGTCGACCTTGGCCGCGACCCTCTTCGTCTGCTTTGCGTCCTTCTTAACCTTTTCCGAATCCTCCAGGTACCTCAGAGGGTCCTTCGCCAACCTTTCTTCTTGGGGCTTTTCCTCGTCGAGGCGCTCTCTCAAAGAGCGGGCAGTTGTTGCTGTTGCCTTGGGGGCCGGGGGGGGGGCAAGGGAAGTGTCGCAGAATACCGAAAACGCGGGCTCGGAAGGGGGTTCGGCGACAGGGGCGGCGGCGCGAGAGCTACGGGACCTCGACGAAGACGAGGGAGTGAAGTCGTCGTGGTTGACTCGGGCAAGACCTCCGCCGTTCCAGGCCTCGGCCTTTCTCAGATTCTCTTTCCTTCCCTCGTCCTCCTTGACCAGCTCCCTCTTGTCCTCGACGAAGCTGCGATGAGCGTAGCGAGCAGCATGAAGATTGATGTTACGAGTTAGAATAGTGTAGGCGAAGAAAATGCGAGCACACCGAAACATTAGCGCATGTATCCCGTTCCTAACTCTTCGCTTCGCTCCTCGCAGTGCCTCACCTCTCATCTAAAAATCCAAAACCATCGTCAACGACACTAGTTTCTTCGACGTAAATGTCGAATGTAGGTTCTAAGCCGTTGGGGTTAGTGTGGCCCGCAGCTGTGTTGGTCGATCTGCCTGCCAATCCCAAACCGCCGGAACCATTGCGGCCTCTGCTCTTGAGTGTAGAAAGGCCTGACCTGGAGGGGGGCGCTTGTTCCTGCGCAACCCCGTCCTCCTCCTCCTCAGCGATGCGCAGGAATTCCCTGGCCATGCGGCGTCTGAACTGCGAGTACCTCTGCTCCAGCATCTTCTTGGGCTCGGCCCCAACCTCCGTGGCCTTCTTGAAGATCTTGTCGCCCATCTTGAAATCGCCAGCCTTCTCGCACACGTATGCCCAAGCTATCCAGAAGAGACTCGTAACCCTCCCGACCTGCTTCTTGGCCAAAAACTTGAAGACGTCCTTGGGACAAGTCGTCTTGTCAGCGTAGGTGATGGCGATCCGCACGTAGCGCACGTCGTTCAGGTACTGCTCGCAGTTCAAGAACTGTCTAGTCGTTCGCTCAAGGAGTAAAAACGTCAAGCGAGTATCGTTGGGGCAATTCTGAGAGAGGTAGTTCAGGTACGTCAAGAAGGGCACTATGGGGTCAAGGGCGCTCGCCGAGGCCTTCAACGCGGACTCGTAAAACTTGATCTTTGCCTCCACCTCCGAACTGCGGGCGGTGGGCTTGGACAGGCCTTTTTCCAAGGCGGCATTCAACTGCGCCACATTGCGGCCGCGAGCGAGGGGGGCGGCGTTCTCCTTGCAGGTCTCCCAGGTAGGATCGACAGATATCATCGTCGCGCGCGCGGGGATGGGCGGGGGCGGGCGGGGTTTTGCTCAAGGCGGGGGTGAAGCTGTGGAGGAACGATAGTGGAGAATGAGGAAGGGTTAGAAGGGATTTCTAGACACTGACGTATTTTAAAGGAGGAGCGTGGATTACACTGATTCAAAAGAGGCACTTGGCGCGGGATTTAAGGCAATTACGGCCTATGTCGTACGAAAGGTGGTGTAAAATCTATAACGGACTGAGCGAAGCCGATTATGACCGTTGCTCTATCTATTCATGGTCAAATTAAGGGAGATTTAGCGGAGATTGAGCGCCAAAGGAACTTCAACGGCGCGCGCGTCACAATTTTCGGTACACACACCGAGTAAAAGAATCAGAACCGAAACCGCTATGTGTCAGATTGTTTGTGCCTTGAGGATGCCTTCTTTTCCCAAAATTTTTCGCCACCAAATCAATCCAAAAAGTAAAAAGGTGAAAAACAAACGATTTAGAATGAGATCTAGCTCCAACGTCTCGCTCAAAGTTCCAAAGCCTACCCCCAGGTCGGAAGGTTTGGACTAATACCGACCGTATAATCAAGACAGGCGACGCTCCGGGACCGCGACGTTCAGGCGACCTCGTCGCCATGGCCTCTCATATTCCGCGCGGAGCCTGCTATTCCTACGCAACATAACCAACGCTAACTCCCCTCTCTGCACTCCCGCCCCTCCTCAGCACCCTAACAGCACCCAACAATGTCCGCAGCTCTTGCTCGCCGAAAGAAACAGAAGGCGAAGGCGGCCGCTGCAGCCGCCAATAGTGCTCCCGGCACGAACACGATGGAGCAGCGTGTTAAGCACCTGCTCAGCCAAACAGACACCCCCTCGCATTACGAGGCCCTCCAGCTCTTGACTTCCAACACTCACAGGTCGCTGAAGCTGGGTGACGTCGACAAGGCCCTGAAGACTGCCTACGACGGCACCTCGCTTCTCCTCAACTACAACCAGGTCGAGGTCGCGTCGCAGATGTCCCTTTGCTACGTGACCACCTTGGTGGATGCCCGCGTCCTCAGCACCGACAAGGAGGTGACCAACATCCTCAACATTTCGGAGTTGTACGCCAAGTGCGCCGAGTCCAGGGACAGCAAGAAAGGAGTTTACTGGATTGAGTTCCTGAAGGCCGCGATGAAATGGAGCGCAGGCATGAGCGAGACGCTGCTCGGGGACAAGAGGCTGCACAGTAATTTGGGGAGGGTGCTCTGGGACCAGGAGGAGAAGAGGGACGCAGTGGTTAGCTTGGTCCTGGGGGAGGAGGTGGAGGAAATCATCAGCAGAATCTGGGACGCCGGGTCGGAGAGGGATTATTTGTTCTGCGTTGGGGTCGTTAACTTCCTTGCGCTCCAGAACATGAGGGACGCGAGCGCGCTGGTTTTAGGGTTCAAGGCGAAGTTCGAAGGGGACAGTGGCGCCGTCGCGGCCACGAGATATTGCACTTTTGCCACGTGGCTGCTCGAGATATGCAAGCGCGACGCCGGCCAGCTCTACCAATGGCTCGCGTCACAATTCCAGGACATCTCTAGGGATCCTCAGTGGGGTCCATTGCTCACCAAGATTGGAAAGGTCTATTTTGGCATCAAGCCGCCGCCCAACATGTTGAGTATGTTGGAGGGCATGCTCGGCGGCGGAATGTAATGAGGAATAGGAAAAGAAAAATAATCTCGCATACGTTGATGATAAGAAACTTGAAAATTTCAATTATTGCGCCGACTCCTTTGCCAACCTCTTCGCCTCGCTTTTGGTGAGGCTCGGGTCCACTTTCATCAACGCCTCCCAGTACTTCAAAACCTTGGGCCCACCCAACCCTCTCTTCGCCCCTTCTCTCTCGCCTTTCTTCACTTTCTTTTTCAATTTCTTCTTCTTCTTTTTCGTCTTTAATTCCTTCTCTACCGGAGCAGCCGGCGTCGAAGTCACCCCGACATTTCGAAAGGCCATGTTTTCTGCCCTTGCAGCCGCCACGCTTCGCCGAACCATATCGAGCTGACGCCTGAACATGCTCTGAACCGCAAGAAGCTGCAGTGTGGGGTCGGAGCTGTGGAGATTGAGCGGAATCCCGGCCGTCGTCGTCGTGCTCGCTTCCATCCCCTCGGACCCCATGGAGGACTTTGTGTCTCTGGGCAGGGTGACCTTGGTTCCAAACAAGCTGCTCGCGCCTGTGTACTTGAAAGTGTTTTCGTTCCTTGTAAGCGACGCTCCTCCTCCTCCTCTCCCTCCTCCTCCTATCTTCAACTTGTCTTTGTCGTCGCCCTCGCTGGCACTCAGGCTCAAACTGCCCCTTGATTCCTCGTCCTCATCTCCTTCTCCATCGAAAGAGGAGTTGTAACTAGCGAAGCTGCCGCTTTGATCTATTGACTTGTCTTTGCTTGTGTTTGCTTTTTGCTTGGGCGATTTCTTCGTAGCGGATCCAGTTCCTGTTCCTGTTCCCCTCATCTTATTTTTCGTCTCCTCGAGCCCACCGTCTTCCTTCTCGTAGAGACTGTCCACAGTCGTGCCACCGGCAACGAACTGCGGCTGAATGGTCGACCTGCCAAGGTTGGGCTGAACAGCGACTCCTCCAGTCAAAGTGGCGACCTGCTCCCTTGCGATTCTTGCCTCCTCCCTAGACTTCATAAGGAGCTGCAGGTACGCATCGGCGCCCGCCCCCAGGGCTGCCATGTGCCCACCGCTCTCCTTCTTTTTCTGATAGCCTGCAGGAGGAGGGGGGGGCATCACGAGAAGGCCGGCTTCGGACTGCAGCCTCGCATCGTACCCCGAAGATTGGTACGTCTGCATCTCCATGGTAAACCTCGCATCGAGACTACTACTTGTGCCGTACATGGAGGAGGGCGCGAGATCCGCCTGGATTCCTGCGTGGTTTCCGCAGAACTGGGTGCCGACGTCCATTTTCGCCCTTCCTTCCATAGGACTCGTTGAAGTTGTCATTTGCGTCGTCTGCTTAACGGGCGTCGAAAGGGTCGGCTGGATTGGCGCGGGAGGAGGGACCGTCGACGTAGCGGGCACAACAACGTCCTGCAACATGTCAAACGACATCACCTTGCCTTGGTTCGGACTCGATCCCACCGGAGGCAGCTTGCCGGAGACCGAGCGGGCGCCCATGCCCCCGGCGCTCGCACTAAGGCTGCCGCTCTCGCCCTCCTCCTCGCGCTGATTTCCGCCATCTTCCTCCTCCTCGAAGTCGGCATCTGAATAACTCTGACTGGCGAAGCTCTCATTGCCAGCGCCCTTGCTGGGACTGACCTTCTCGGTTGACTTGAAGCTCACCATCTTTCCTTGCTTGGCCGGGCTGGGGCTGCTGACCGCTTCGTCGCCCATGCCGGAGAACACTGCCAGCTGGTCGAACCCCATGACCTTTCCCCTAGTCTCCGTCTTGGAGAAACTAACATCCTCCGCTATGCTCTCGTCCATGCTTTCACTGATGTTCGACCTCTCACTGACGAAGCTCGACCTGTCGGCGCTCTTCGGTGTCATCGCCAGGTTGCTAGGCTTCGGAGATTCCTGCGACTTGTAAATGTCCTTTATGTCGCTGCCACTCTTGAGCACTCCAATAACGGGAGACGAGAACTTGCTCTTTATCGTGTTTCCAAGGCTAGGGCTCTGCCCCCCCTCGGCCGGGACATTTGAGTTCTCGAACATCCTGTCAATGTTGTCCATTTCCATCTCGTGACTGTCCCAACCAGACGTCTTCTGGGCGGGCTTCTTGAACTCGGGGCTTCCAGAAAGAGAGGTCGACTTGAATGTATTTTCGACGCTGCCCCTGCGCTCCCGACGGCTAGAAGTGCCCCCCGTGCGTGAAGCCTTCGGGGAATCGTCCTCATCGCTCTCGGCGAGGAAGTCCTCCAGGTTATCCGCCGCCGGGCTGGGCGGTTGCTTCTCCTTTTTCTACGAAGAGCGAGAAGTTTGGCGTTGACGAAACGTTAGAATTGGGCAGGGGCGAGAGAGGCTGTGCGAGCCAGCTCACCTTCTTTTCCTTGACAGCTGGCGCCTTGTACTTGCTCAGGTAAGCACTTGCTCTGTCCAGCGCGCTCCCGCTCGCGCTATCCTTCCTCTTCGCCTTATCCTTGTCCTTGCCCCCGGCTTTGCCCTTCTTCTTCGTGGCCTTGAATTTTTTGGCAGGATCATCCTCCTCATCATTGTCGGAGAAGTCCATGTCCATGTCAAAACTCTTTTTGGAGGTCAGCTTCTTGTTAAAGTCGATATCGAAGCCATAGGGGTCGTCATCGCCCCCAGCATCGGGGTCATTCGAGGCCGAAAACATCAGCGCTGTCAGTGGTTCAGGTGGCTGGGGGCTGTTAGTGTCCTTGTGAAAAAGTCGTTGCCTTTTGGTCGATCTTGGACTCTAGGGACTTGGCAATGCTAACGTAGAAATTAGGAGGGAGATATCGAGATAGTGGTCTTGTGTAATCTTGTGGCCGGATCAGTAAGGAGAGTGGGCGAGCTGCAGCGTTTTCCCTTTGTGTTGACTGTTTTTCTTTTGGGCATTTTCCCAGAAAGAAAGGCAAGTGAGCAGCATTGCATCTTGATCGCGCTTGGCATCTTCAAATCTGCAGCCATCCTTATTAGAGCAAACAGGCCGTTTTATCACACCCTTCCATTGCCAACCATCCTTTCATTTAGTCAAGCATCCCACAACACCTTCCTTCGCAACTGAATCTGCCGGCCGAGCAGCAATGGCTTCCTCCCTCGCCTTTCACCGATTAAAAATCTCGACCCTCACCGAGGATGAAGTGACGGAGACAATCCAGGCCCGCTCCCGCCCGAGTCCAACACGAACGGTAATTCTACAGGATGTCAGTGCCAAGGTTAAGTTACACACTGAGAATCATCACGGAAGGGACAGGGGTGTGGTCAAGAGCGGGACTTGGAGCGCCAGGTGAGTATAGGCTAGAATAGGACGGGCTTGTTGTTGCTCCGACCGGCACTATCTAACGACTGGCATTTTTGCAGATTTGACCTGAAGAAACAACAAAACTATGAGGCTCGTGCGGAAGCCAGGAAGGAAGAAAATGACAGAAGGAAGAATTACAGACCAAATTCGGTCGACACATCCTGGCTGGATAATTTCGACCCTAAGGAATACATCGTGGACCCCATTAAGTGGAACGAGAGGGGACTCTACGGGGACAGGCTCACTTCATGTTTGATATGTTGGAAGGGAATATCTCCTGGCAGTTCCGTATATGCTTGTCAGCTATGTCCGAGCATGGCGCACGCATCTTGCTGCGAGAAGGCTATGCAGGGCCTGCAGCCTAGTCCGGGGGGCAAGAAACAGAGCTGGTGGTGCAGCCAATGCATCGAAGAGATTGAAGTGGCCGAGGAGGGAGAAGCCATCAAGTTGGAAAATATGATTACCAGGAAGAAGGAGTTCGAATTCTCCAGGAAGATGCAGGCGAACTTCTTGATGTTTATTGAGCGCAAGAGGTTTTTGAGGTTGCTGAAGGGGTTGAAGTTTTTACAGGCAGTCATACGGAGGCAGCAGACGCAAGCGAGGTGAGGAGCGTGTGGTAGGAGTGAAGTCCGAGCTGAGTCTGAGCTAACGGAATTATTCGCATTTCGTCCCCTTTGCAGGTTCAACAAAGAACTCATGACGACGTTCAGGCCCTTCAGAATAAAGGCGGGGTACTTTCAGAACCTCAGGGACGTCAAAACAGAAGGTGACATCAAGGGCAACGCCTGCTGTATAATGACCATATATAGGAACGTCAAGAACGCGGATTTGGAGGAGGGGGAGAGACATATTTACAGGTTTGACACTTGCACCCGGCAGACGAACGTGTCAGGCGAGTGGGGGGAGTCCTTCCCGATCGCGAGCTGGGACGCGCAGTGGGACTTCATAGCAACGGTGGTGGACCGGGACGAGGCGGGGAGGAATGACTTCCTCGGCCAGGCGATCGTAAACACCGGACCTTACATGAAGACGGCAATCATGACGCACAAAAAAATACAGGAAATCGAGCTCGACCTCGGACCCCTGCAGACGGAGCCCAGGGACACCTCCAACAAGCAGGCCATGAGATTGGACACCCTGAGCAACGCCACCAAGGCCTTCCCCGGAAAGGTGAGCAAAGCGAGAAGCTGGGAACGGGTTAATTTCTATTTCTTCTAAACACTTCTAATTTGTTAACGTCGATTGTATTGCTTGTCGCAGCTGAGCGTCGAAATTCACCTCCACAGCAACATCACCACCAAGACAGGGTTCCTAGACGAAATGCTAACGCAGAGCCTTCGAGGCGCCAAGAAGAAGTGGTGGGCGGTTTGGCTTGGGTCGACTCTAAGTTTGTACAGCAAGAAGGGCGACGTGAGGCCCAAGCGGAAGATTGAGTTGAAGGCTAATACTCCCATTTCATTGCACAAGGGGCAGTTCATCATGATATCTACGATGAACGAAATCATGAGGTGAGACGTTGTTGGACGTAGCGACGACGAGTTGTGCGTGTGCATGTGTGCGTGTGTGCGCGTGTGCGTGCATTTCTTGTATTTTTGCTAACGCTTTCTTTCGTCCTACTGCAGGTTCACGCACTCGAACGAAAACGAAAAGAAGGACTGGTTCCATAAGATAACCGGCAAGTACTTGAAGACGCTTCAAAAAGGAACCGAGGACTATAAAAAGCAGTGCAAGAGGGAGAGGATGAGGGCGGAGAAGAGGAGGAAAATGGAGGAGGGGAAGGCGCCGGAGGAGGAGGAGGAGGAGGAGGAGAAGGAGGAGGGGAAGGAGGATGGAGAGGCCAGCTTGGGCATGGGAGGGGCAGAAGACGGGGGAGAAGAGAAGGAGGAGGAGAAGGAAGAGAGAGAGAACAAGAGAGGAGTCAAATTTGCTTAGCCTTTTGATTTGTTGTTAAACGGTTTTTGTGTGAATTTGACGTTTTAAGTGAAACGGCGGAAGCCGACGTAGCACTCTCCCCACGGACAAGGTCCTAGCCTGCTCTTCATAATCTTCTCCCACTGTTCAAAGTCAACGTCTTCCCCTTCTCCTCCCACGGCCGCGTACGTCACCTCGGGGGACTTGTCCTTGTAAGGCTTTCTAACGCACCTAACCATCTGCTCACCCGTCGCCCTCTCGTACTGCTGGACGGGGTAAGGGGAGCCAACTTCTATGACTTGGTTCTCAGCGGGGAGCTGGCAAGTGTCAGCGAGGTGCTGAACGATTTCTGCGGTGGCGTGTTCGGAGACCTTGGCGGAGGAGGCGTTGGACTGGCGGGCGGCGATTTCGAAGATGAGCTTTATGCGATCGTTGACGGTGCTGTAGACGGCCATGGTGAGGACGGTCAGGAAGAGGCTATTGGGGTAGGTCTTTTCGTCGTGGTACTGCGTGTGGGGGTGGGTTAGAGGAGGGAGGGTTAGAGGGAGGGCTATTAGAGGGAGAGGTGGCGGGGATATTCGGCTCACCTGCGGGAGGGAGAAGACAACTCTATCAATGTTGTGTCCCACTTGTATGGAGAAGGTGGGATCCTTCGTGGCCTTCCGCAGCGTCGACATGGTCGTCGATAGAAACTCCTTGTAAGTGCACTCCTCAGGAAACTTCGAGTACACTTCGCCCACTACTTTCCTGAATAAATCGGCAGAGAACTCTTCGTTGAGGCTCCTCATGTCCTCGATCTCCACCGGGTCGAGGACAGCAGTGTCCTCAATTTCATCTCGAATGTTGCCGCGGTTCGTGCTGCCCCGGGAAGAACGGACGACCATGAGCACGATCGAAAGGATACAAAGGCCGAAAATCTTTCCTAAGTTGTCCAAGAAGACGTTGCTGTCGTCGTCGTCGTCTGCTGCTTTCTTCTTTTCTGAGGAATCGCCATTATTGCCGGGGGTGCTGCTGCTACTGCTGCCGGCGCCGGTTGTGGATGAGAATCGTAAGCTGGAGGGTTTCAGAGGGAGAGGGACGCGCAGCAAGTTGGGCTGGGCGACCAGGGACCGAGGACCGAGGAAGCTGCCATTAATAAGATGGGTCGATAGTCGCCGTGAGAGGCGGCCGATCGCAGATTGATTGAGCATGTCGGATTTGCGGTGTGTGTCCTGTTGTGTCGACGAGGGATAAGATCTTATAGCAGGGGTACAGTAGTTATCAGAAATAAAGCTGGAGCGGAATATAAGAGAATTTTTTTGATTTTTCCATTTACTCTGGAAAATCGACGAAACTTGTCAAGGTTTGAGGGCAAGAAAAGAAATGAAAAGAAAACAGTGCTTTCATGGAAAATATGTCTCATTTAAAAACTAGCCTAACCCCCACGTTGTACGCGAAAAAACCCTCAACTTAACTCTCCTCCTTGTTCTCTCCCCTTGTGAAGGACACGTATGCGGTCCAGAAGAAGGACACGCAGTGCCTGAAGGGCATCCTGATATGCAGGGGGAGGACGAACTGTATGCAGTCGGACGGTCCCCAGAGCTTGGCCATGGCGATCCAGTCTTCGGTGAAGTTGCCGGCGTACTTGGTGACTCCGTCCTGCGAGACGAGCAACAAGCAACAAGGTTGTGTCAGCAAAATAATACAGTGGTGGTAAAGAACCCCAACAGTCTAGCAGTCGCGCGCGCCGCTCACCTTGACCCAGTCAACGGGGTTCCAACTCTGGGAGAAGATGAACTCCTTGCAGGTGTAGTAAGCGGGGAAATACATCATGGGCATGTGAACAAAAATATCGAACAGGACCATCTTTCCCGCGTCGATCATGCCGGCCTTGTGCTTGAGCTTCTCAGCGAAGGTCAGCTTGCTGAAGGCGTCCATTGTGGGGAACCAGACGCGGTACTTGGTGACCATGATGAACCATTGGAAGCAACCAAGGTAGCCGGCCCCAAAGACCACAAAGAGTCCGTTGCGTTTCCAGTCAACTGCGGGGAGGTTCGGGGGAGGGGAGGGAACCTCCGTGTCAGTGTTCGTGATCAATTTCGAAACAAAACGGGCAACAATTTTGCGGACTCATTTGACCGCTTTGTCACTCATTCGCACCTTCAGAAAATTTCTTCTTCTCAGCAACCACCTGACACAGCAGGTCCGCAGCGCTCGTCTTGACCGTGGCAACCATGACCTGAAAAGCGAAAGGGTTGGCCTTCGCGAACGACTCCTTCTCGACGACGGCGCCAGCAGCGGCTGCGGCGCTGGGTTTGTCGGCGAAACCACGTGACCGGATCAGGGGAGGCCTTGATTTCATGCTGCTCACGAACGAACGGTTGCTGAATTTGACGGCCGTGAAGGCGCATCGGGACAGCGGATTGACTGATCGAGCGAGGCGGCTGGTGGCGAACATCTCAGCGCAATTTCACTGAATGCAGTTTCCCAGGCAGGGTGCAGGCAGGTGCCACATACTTGGATTTTTTCGCGCTCTCTACGAACTTTTTTCCGACACAAGCATGCTCTCCCGCCTTATAGCCACTACGTCGCTGCGAACCCGACCCGCCCTGTCGTCGGGGCGAACAGCGCCCTTCAATTTGACCTTGTCCACCACGTCGGCTCGTCTTTTCTCAACCCCAGTAACGCAGCGTGCTGCTGTTGTTCACGAGGCCGGCGACGCCGATCAGTTGAAGCTCGAGTCGGCCTGGCCCGTCCCAAAGATCGGTGAGTGGCGGTTGGTCGACGGCGATCGCACCGCAAGCAACCTTTTTCTCTTTTTCCAAACCTGGAATAGCTCGAGGACAAATTGCTAGTGCAAACTTGAAATCCCTCGACTAACTCACCCTTCAATCGCCCCCAAAACACTCGCAGCTGACGGTCAGGTCCTCGTTAGGAACGAGTTCGCCGGCATCAACTTCATTGACACTTATCACCGCAAGGGTCTTTACCCCCGTGATTTCCCCTTCATCGGAGGCCAGGAGGGAGGAGGTGAGGAAACTCTTCGGACGTTCATCTACGAAAACGATTCTATTCTAACTCGTTCGCTTCGATCGTCTTAGGAGTCGTGGCTGAGACCACCCCCCAGGCCGAGGCCGCCGGAATCAAGGTCGGGGACCGCGTGACTTACTCCGTCTTCGGTAGCTACGCCGAGTACACAGCCGTCCCCGCGGGGAAGATCCTTCCCGTCCCCGACGGCGTCGGAATTGACGTCGCAACTTCTTGCGTTGTTCAGGGCATGACCGCCCACTACTTGACGACTGACGCCCACGCTGGCCTGATAAAGCCAGGGGAGTGGATGCTCATCCATGGAGTCGGAGGCGGGACCTGCCAGTGGGCCGCCCAGATGGCCAAGGCGAGAGGATACAAGGTCATCGGAACCGTCAGCAAGGGTAAGGAGTCTGTCGCGAGGGCGCTAGGGTGCGACGAGCTCATCGTCCTCGACGAGGTCCCGGGCGCCAGCTACGAGGACTATGAGTCCGTTGACGTGGTTAAGAGGGTCATGGAGATCACCGACGGCGTCGGTTGCAAGGCCGTCATCGACGGAATCGGGCTGTCCACCGTCGACATTTCCATCGGCTCCCTCGCCAGGAGGGGAATCTTCGTGTCGTTCGGAAACGCCAGTGGAGCCGTCCCCGCTTTCCCCGTCCTTCGGCTCATTGCGAAATCCGCCTTCGTCACCCGCCCCAAGCTCTTGGACTACACCGTAGACCGCGCCGAGCTGCTCTCTAGATCTGACGAAATTTTCGGATGGTTGAAGGACGGCACCTTGAAGGTCGCCGTCGACACCAGCTTCCCCCTCGACAACGCCCCCGATGGCCACAAGTACCTCGAGAGCGGAGCCAGCAAGGGCAAGGTCCTGTACGACTGCAAGTAAGACGTTTGTTTGCGGCGAGGGAAGTGGGAGTCTGTTAGGGTGATAGTTTGTTAGCAGAAGAGAAATAATGGTTGTTTTGTGTGGAAAAGATATATATTTTTTCATCTTTTCATCGACCTTTTTTATACGAAGGAAAGTGCGATTGCGTTTTTTTCGACATCAGTCCGCAGAAAAAATCTATGTTTGGTTGGAGCCCGTCGAAGGATAAATAGGTTTAAAATAGTAAGAAATATGACAAATGAAAGGTTGCAACCCCCTCCCCCCTTCAAATACAACAAAAAAGGCCCCCCAAAATTTCACAACAATTCATTACTGCCACGTTTTAATCGTTCCCCTAAACCTGCTGTCCCGGAACAGTCTCATACCCTTTCCCATTCCCCGTCGTAAAAACATCCCAAACCGCCCCCCTAAAAGCTCCACTCCCCATCGCCCCTCTCAAACCTTCCTCCATCCCCTGTTTAACTAAATAATCCAATTTACCTTTCTGCTCTTTACTGCATTTATAATATCCGTATATGTTCGCGCCGGAGAGGGAGAGGGATACGAGACAAATCGGAAGCCACTGGAACTTTAAACGCACGAAACCGAGGACGAGGAATAACGACCAGACGAGGAAGGGAAGGTACAAGAATGTCCAGAAGATTGAGGAGTCAGATTTGTTCGGGTTTTGGTGGTCGGAGGATTCGTAGATCCATTGGGTTGAGCCGTCTTCGTTGACGGTAGACCACCAGCGGAGGCCGACTAGACGGCGGCCAGTGATGTTTTTTGTTAGCCAGAAGTCGGAGGCTAAGAGGAGGATCAAGAGGACGAAGAGGAAGATGAAGTTGGAAGTGAACACCGTACCGAAGATGTACAGGAGGACAGGGACGGACTTTGAAAGCAGGTGGAGAAGCGCTAGGGAAGGGTGAGAGGAAGTTGAGATTGTGGAGGTGGGGGAGGTGAAGATGGAGGGAGGGGGGAGGGAGGTTTGGGAGGAAGGGTTGGGGATGGAGGAATTTGAGGTGGAGGGATTGAGGGATAGGGGAGTGCTGGAGGATGTCTATTGTTTGAATGATTATGGAATCATTATTATTGTTATTGAATCATTATTATTATTGAATCGTTAGAACGAGTACCAAAACAAACGTACTACTGCAATGCTCGCACTACTAGCACTCTGCTAGGCCTAGCAGCACTGCAGCAGCAGCACTGCCAAGCATGGCTTCGAGAAGACGAAAGTCGAAGACGTGGGCAGGATCAGCAAGCAGCTCCCTCTGCGCAAGTGCCAGCGCCCTGAAATCACGACAAGTGGCAGAAACAATGACGAGGGACTCAAAGTCGCGAATGATCGAAGTGATCTCGCGCATGCAGTCAACAGGCAAGTTCGGAGTCGAGTGAGGGACTCGAAAGAGAAGGCGCCTTACACAAAAAGTTTCAAAGACGATCAGGCGCCACAAATAGAGTCAATAACTCATGACGCAACCCTCACCTGCTGCGGGATATTTACGAAATCCAAGGTCTCAGGACCGTCAGTCGCCATTTTATTTTCCAGCTGAAATTCACCTTTTTTAGGGAGAAGGGAAGATTGTTTGTTGCCTTTTTGTGAGTTCCGCACGACAATTCACATATTTTATATGACTCATTCGTATGCATCATGAATGTGCAGCCATCTCAGCGCATTTTAAATTTAGCGTAGAAGCGTTGATGTTGAGATATGTGAATAAGTAGGGATCGATAAGTCGCGGCCCAATGATCTCCTCCGAAAGATTTTATGTCACACGCCTGTTAGGGTTGCTAGCGTCATGCGGAACTGTTTATAGAAATTCATTATTTATATCCAGCGGCGATCGACAAAGTTATATTATACACAGCTCGAACAATCTTTGACAAACCTCTCCTGACCCACACTTCTCTCTCCCGTCGCAACCCAAACCCTTCCCTAACCCTTCCCTATCCCTTCCTCACCACACAGCAAGCTGTATCACAAGAAAACAAGCAAGAGGCTCTTCAAAACCCACCGCCCCAAACTACAAACTACCCCCAAACTACACCATGTCCTCCGAATTCCTCTTCGTAACGGTGCCCAA
Organism: Triparma verrucosa; assembly: GCA_030267905.1. Taxonomy (NCBI): domain Eukaryota; class Bolidophyceae; order Parmales; family Triparmaceae; genus Triparma; species Triparma verrucosa. The sequence continues at coordinate 31,246 of BRXX01000322.1, forward strand.
CACCGACTCCGCCGACACCACTCTCCGCAACCTCCACCGCGCCTCCTCCTCCTCCGCCACCCTCTTCAAGATCGACGTCCCCGTCCTCCTCGTCGGCACCCTCGACACCCTCATGAACCTCTCCGACGACCTCGCGAAGCAGGACATGGCCGTCGAATCCGTCGTCAAAAAAATCGAACGCACCCACCAGGACCTCTCAAAAACAGAAGGCTCCATCCCCGTAAACGGTATATCCAGGGAACATTTCACGTGCAACTTCGCGTGGGACTACGCTAAGTACCCTCACAAGAGGCCTCTCAAGGAGCTCGTTACGCTAGTTACGACTGGGGTGGCGAGCATCGAGGAGGAGCTGAGGAACCTATCGACCACACTCGCGGACAAGGCTTCTAGGTGAGTGAAGCGAGCGCGCCCGAACGAGAAAAAAAACGAAAACGGACTTTAACGCTAACCCATGTGTTCGCTTTCGTCCGTCCAGCCTCTCCGAGATGCGTCGCAAGAAGGCGGGTTCCATGCTCGTCTCCGACCTGAGCTCCACCCTCCCCGACTCCGTCGTCAGCCAGATCAACCTCCTCGACTCCGAGTACTTGAAGACTGTCTTCGTCGCCGTCCCAAAGTCCCTCAAGCAGACCTTCCTCTCGTCTTACCACACCATCGGTTCCGACCTCGTATCTTACGGTCCTTCCGGTTCCCGTGATTCCTCGAAGGGTTCCCCTTGCGTCCCCGGTTCCGCGAAATGCGTCCTCGAAGACTTCGAATCATCCCTCTTCACTTTAACAATCTTAAAATCCCAGTACACCTCCGGCCACTACGAAGGCACCTCATTCAAGTCCGGTTCATCATTGGATTTCCTCGACCTATTCTCAAAAGCCTGCCGCGATAAACGCTACGTAATGAAAGACTACACTCACTCACCCGGCGCAGAATCCCGCTCAAAAGTCATCCTCGAAGAGGGTGAGGCAAAGGTCGAGCACATGCAGGCAAGCCTTGGGAGATGGTGTAAGGCTCATTACGGTGAGGCGTTCACTTCTTGGGTGCATTTGAAGGTTATTAGGGTTTTTATCGAGAGCGTTTTGAGGTACGGTCTTCCTGTTAATTCTACGACGTGCGTTTATCAGGTTAAGGCGGGGAAGGGGGACGTACTTCAGGCGCAGTTGGTGGAGATGTTTAAGCATTTGAGCCCGGAGGAGGATGATGGGGAGAAGGAGGAGGGGGGGGAGGAGTTCTTGCCCTACGTCTGTCAGAAGTTTAACCTCGATTAACAGGACAGTAGGGCGGGGGTATTGTGTGTGTGTGTGTTGTGTTGTGTTGTGTGTGTGTTGTGGGTAATAGCTAGGGAGGATGAGAGATGAGAGACGTGAATATGTAACATTTGGAATTTGGAGCAAAATGCACACATCTGATTATTTCATTATCTTTAATGTCGCGACCGTCGCCTCTTTCTGCTGCTCGAGGGTGTTCTCTGAGTTTTGTTAACAAAGAAGGCCCCGACCTCATAGCCCTCGAAGTCCTTCACTTCTCCGTCTGCTAAAGAATCGCACAACCATCTGACCCTCACGACTGTAGCGTATACGTCATCTTTCTCCTTGGAGCTCCCCCAGTCGAACTCCACTTCGTCGTCTACCTGCTCGTCCTGGATCATCTGGTTGATTGTTTTGAAGACTTCCTCGTCCTCGGTCTCCTCGCCGACTACGAGGACGCGGGTCTTGGAGCGCGAGAACCAGCAGCCTGGGCCCATGTGGGCCCCTCCGCATTTCAGGAGCGTCACGACCATGGAGTTCGTTAAAGGGGTGTAGGTCGAGGGGGGGGTTTCGCATTCGCAAGACGCCTTGATGGCGTATTTTGAAAATAGGGGTGGACGCTTGCCTATTGTTTTGTGTGTTGTGGGTTTTGCGGGTTGTTGTGTTGTGTGAGTGTTTGCTTCATTTTGGGAGTGAATTTGACGTGTAGTGCTCGAAGCCTTTTAAATATTTCATCTAACACAACCTCTCCTCCCTTCAACCTGCCCCCTCCTCCCTCCCCTCGCACACTCACCTAATCTAACATCCTTAAAAAATTCCCTAACACTCCTCCCCCCCCCCCCCTCCCTATCCTTCTCAACCCTCTCCTCCCCCTCCCCCCTAACCTCCACCCCGCAAATTAACGCGACCAAAAACTCCCAACTCCTCTCACAAACAACCCTACCCCTAACTTTTTCAGCTGGAATTATCAAAGCGTCGACGGTGCGGGAAGAGTGCTTTATTAAACGGGTTACGGGGAGGGTATTAGGGGGAGGGGATGTAGGGGGAAGTGTACCGGGAGCGTAGCATATTATTTTTGTAGTGGGGGGGACGGGGAGAGGGGGGGGCTTCGTGGACGGAGGGGGGAGAGGGGGGTGGGAGGGTTGGGAGGGGGTGTTTTCGGAGTTTTCGGAGAAGACGGAATTGAGGTTTCGGGAGCGGGGGACGGAGGAGGAGTTGGTGGATGAGCGGCCTTTGGGGCGGGTGGAGTTGGAGCTGTTAGTCTTTGGAGAGTCGCGGTGGACGGTGGTTTCGCTTGAATTGTCTTGGGAGTTGGACTTCTGGGAGTTGGATTTTTGGGAATCAGTGAACGAGCTGGGGGGAGTTTCTTTGACGCCCCCCTCGAACTGTACGTGCGTGAATTAAGAGTGAGTATGTGTGTGGGGTGTGTGGGGTGTAGGATAGCGGGGTGGAGGGTCGTTGTGTTCTCAGTCGCATTATTGGGGACACTAAGTGAAATACTCTGGTTTCTCTTCATAGCGCTTCTCTTACGTTTGCACACGGAAGTCGCCGTTGTCAGAATTTGAACTTGTCTTTTAAATATTTCATCATCGAACACAACCTCTCCTCACTCCGACCCCCTCCAACCCCCTCTACTCCTCACCTCATCAATCGAATAACTCAACCTCTTATTAACCTCCTCCCCCTTCCCTCCCTTCCCAACCGCCTTTCTAAAAACCCTATCAATATCAACCGTCCCTGGCATTTCGCTCACCCCCGAACTCTGCGTCTTCTTAAGCTCCGGCGAGAAAAGCCCTCCGCCATTCGACCTCTGCGTACTCGCCCTAGAAGATCGTTGTGATAGCTTAAGCGATGAAGGTGTATCATCTGGTTTCTTCTGAGGTGTTAATCCTAGTAGGAGGTTCCGGAACGGGTCGGATGTACTGTGAGGTATTGAACCTAACATGCTGTGAGTTTGTGTGTCGTGGCAACGTTCTGTTTCTTCTACTAGACTCTGACGTTCGGTTTCTTCGACGATGCTTTGGCGTTCGGTTTCTTCGACGATGCTTTGGCGTTCGGTCTCGTCGACGTATTCAGTTTCGGGGACGAAGGGGGAGGAAGATTGCCATTCGGACTCGGAGATTTGTTGGGAGGGGGGGAGCTGAGAGGCGTGGACTGTGGGCTGTTCGGAGGCGGGGGTTTTCATTGACATCGTGGACATGCTGAAGGAAGAGGGCGTGGTTTTTGGTAGGTGCGTGTGGTTTTGTTTTGGAGTTAAGAATTTTGGTGTGGGTTGTTGGTGCGTGTGTTTATTTCGTGTGTTCTCAGTCGCATTATTGGGGACACTCTAGAGACTGCTGGTCTCTCTTCAAAGCGTTTCTCTTACGTTTGCACGTGGAAGTCGCCGTAGTCAGATATTCAAATTCGATTTAAATATTTCATCATCGAACACATAATATAATCCCGAATTCATGAATCTCAAAATGATCTCACCTAAACGGAGTCTTGGCTGTAAAATTATTGCTCGCTATGAACGTTGAGGAGTCACCGGTCGATCTCGCAGTGGGCTGTATCATGGGGGAGGCTGGAGTTTGTGGGTTTTGGGGAGGAGGGGAAGGAGCGGAAGGAGGGGGGGGGAGGGGAGGGAAGGAGGGGGGGGGGAAGGAGGAGAGGTTATCTGTCAAGGAGCTGCGGAGCCTTTCAAGGTCGGAGAACATCTGTTTGATTGGTGATTTGGGAGTTAGAATGTGTAGAACACAATATAACACACAATATAACACACACTTCATCACTCGCACTTCATCACTCGCACTTCATCACTCACCGTCTGACACAATCCCAATGCTTCCTCTGCTCCTTTCCATCCATCCTTCGCATCAACAATCGTCCTCGTTAAAGCTTTTACCCTCCTTGCCGTCACAGCAAGTTCCTCGATCGATTGGGAGGAAGGCTGAGAAAGCGTTCCGAAGGAGGAGCAGGGAGAGAACTCCAATTGAGACTCAGATTCGTCCATCGACCGAAGGGACTCCCTCCGATCCGAAACTTAAGCTTTTCACAAAGTTCACTATCAATTCTAATGTTTGTAAATATTTGCTGGGCAATAAGAGGTAAGGCAAGACCAGGCAATATATAATTTTAAAGTGTCAGCGCGGAGAGGAAGAGAAAATCCACCTGCCGTTCCCAGGAAAAATAAAGGACATTTTGGAGAGCCCAAAAATGCTGTTAACACGACCTGCCGTTCTTTTATTTCTATCCTCCTCACGTCTCTATACATCAACGGTGAGGAAAGAAATACAAGATGTTGCAATATTGCGTAATTTTGTATAAATCTAACATACAAGGCTGCATCGCGCCGCATCCGGCAATCAGGCAATTAGGATGTCGTCAACTGCGCTTTCCGCCTCCCCGCCCGCCTTCTCATCTATACCGCTGCCCTCTGTACCAAGTCTCGACACAACGTGGTATTTGAATCCACCAGATCCCCTTCCTTCTCCAACCGCCACTCAGCCTCCAAATTCGTCTCCCTTCCCAATCAACAGTCTTAGTTGCGGAGAGGGAACTCATGCTCCTCCCAGCGTCGACGGCCTTGCCTCGTACCTTGCGTCGCTCAACTTGACGAGCTCCTCGCAGATACAGCTTTACCAATCTCCTAAAGGCCTTGCTCTCTACCGTTCCTACTACCTCCTAAAGCACGTCTTCAAGCACACCGGCGAAATAACGATCCTCCAAACCCCCTACCCCCCCCCCCCCCCCTCCCCCCTCCCCTCCTACTCTCCCTACACCACCCTCGGTGCCCCACTCCCCCTCCCACCTACGTGGGGTCCCCTCGTAACAAAATCCTACGTAAAATCAATCCTCTCCTCCTCCTCCCACTTAATCCTCGACGCTCGCCCTTACCCTCGTTTCACTGCAGAAGTAAAGGAAACCCGTCCAGGCTGTAAGTCAGGACATATCAAGGGCAGTAAGTCCCTCCCCTTTCCCCTCCTCTGTTCCCCCGATTTAACCTCTCTCCTATCACCTTCTTCTCTCCGTCCGATATTACAATCCCGCGGGGTCTCCTTAACTGATCCAACACAAAAAATAATCTTAACCTGCGGTTCAGGTGTTACTGCATGTTATATCGCTGTAGCGCTTGAGGTGTGCGGTGTTGAACAGGGGAGGATTGCGGTTTATGAAGGGAGTTGGGCGGAGTGGGGGACGTCAGGGGAGGAAGTCGTCGAGGGACCTGAATAGTTTTTTAATAAGAACATACGTTTTATCGGAGATCCAATACTACAATCTTAAGGGGTTTCGAACTTAACTGATCCTTCACTAAAAATAATCTTAACCTAAGGTTCAGGTGTGACTGCATGTTACATCGCTGTCGCGCTTGAGGTATGCGGTGTTGAACAAAGTAGGATTGCGGTTTATGAGGGAAGCTGGGCAGGGGAACGTCAGGAGAGGAAGATCGTTACGGGACCCTGAAAAGATTTAAAAAAAGTAACACATGTTTAGGAAATTATAAATCTTCTGTGAAAGTTGGCTTTTTTAGCTGTTGTTGAAACCTGCTTGTAAAATTTTACTCCCTGGGGTGTATGCGATGCCAAAGCTGCAGAGTTTCAAGAGTTAGAATGTTATGTCGTTGTCGTCCTTCGTTGTCGGTCCTCACCTCTTGTTTGCGCCTCCTCCGTCCAACTCTAATTCATGAAAGCTGCTACTCCTGACCTTCCTGTCGTTATTTCCCTCCTCTAAAGCCCCATAGCTCTTCACCCCCATCACTCCCCCAGGTTCAACCGGGCTACTCTCAACCTTCTGATAAACTCCCATGTTACTCCCCCACCATCTCGGGCTCGGTTTCGTGTTCTTCTTCTTCTTCTTTTCCCTCTCCTTCCTCACGGCCTCAGGAATCAAAAACGCAGGACTGCGAGTATAATCAGGCGTACGACCTGGTGAAAAATCGGAATCGACTGAAGGGTCTTCTTTTAAATATAGACAACCGCAGAATATCATACCTAATAATACACCACCTAATATTACGTATCCTTCGATACTAGGTTCAACGTCTTCTTCCCAACTGCGACGAGCGTAAAATATCGGGTTAGGAAACCTGGGGAAAAATGATAGCATGCTCGTCTCGACATGCAGCGGCGGCGTCCACTCCTCGTATTTGTTTGGCTTATATCGTTCTCTTAGTTTCATCGTTCATCCTCTTAACAATTGTTAGCTTTTCGCTTCATCGATGGACGAATCTCACCTCCTCCCAACTACCCCTCCAATACTAGTAGCTGTGACCGTGCTAGGACTTAGGTTAATCCCGCAGACACCATCGCCTTCGTCGATCCTTACTTTGAAATACCCTTTCTCCCCCCATTCCAAACCCCAACTGTTCTTGACTATCCAATATTCTATGCTCGTCCAAACAAAAAAAAGCGAACACACGTCAGACATCTTAAATTTCGTCGTGCATAAATTCTTACTTACTGTAAACTCACCTTCTGATGTTCCTGGATCAATACCCCAACCTGTTATAACAACCGCATGATTAAGCGCTTTACCCGTACACAATTCCCCCGTGTAAACACCAGATTTATAGAACAGTAAATCTTTTGAAGTACCTTCAATGCCTACTGTTACTGTACCTGTTTGTAGAGCTGTTTTTATTGATGAAGGGGAAGAGGGGATTATTGTGAAGGCGTCGACTTTTATACCGCCGTGGATGGAGGAGGAGAGGCAGGTTTTGTCACCGAGGTCAGTGGATGAGGTGTAGGGGTAGAATTTTTCTAGGGTTATGTAGGAGGTTTCGGCGTAGATGTAGGAGAAGATTGGGTTGCCGCCGACGCAGTGGAGGTTGTTGGGGGAGCAGTCGAGGATTTGTTGGGTGCTTAGGAGGTCGGATTTTACTTGGTGGGAAGTGGGAGGTGAGGAGGAGGTTAGCCAGTAGTTTGTTAGGGTCGTGGACATTGAAGAGATGGCGTAACAGCTTCCGCAGAGGCCCTGGTTTATTACGTGGGGGACTGAGAAGGGGGCAGAGAAGGGTGTAGAAGCAAGCAGGGAGAGGTTAGAATGTTGGTGTTCGAGACAAACGGCAACTGTAACGGCTCACCTAAGGGGGTGCTCTTGGGGTTGTTGAAAGTAGACCAGTCGATGGGAGTTGGGGAAGGGGCGTGCAGGGACTTCAGCGCGTCCAGAAGCTGCGTGAAGGGGGAGGAGGACTCCACGGGAAAGTCACCGTCAGGGTTGTAGATGGGAGGGGTGGGCAGGAACGGATTATCAGGAATCGACAGCAGGTCGGAGAACTGAGAGTGACCGAGATTAAAGGAGGAAGACGCGGGGTGGGAGACTATGTAGGCATCGGTGGATATATAATTTGTGTAGGCCTCGTTGCAGAGGGATGAGTCGAGGCACTCGTTTTCAGAGGCCTCAAGGTACGGCTTGGAGTGAGATGTAGCCCAGGAGTGGAAGTCAAGGAATGTTGCTGACGATGAAGCATCCGATGAAGCGGCCGAGAAGGCTGGCCACACGAGCATGAGGAGCAGGGGCAGCATTAAAGTTTCCATCGACGCAGGCTGTCGCTGGGCGATTTTTTCAATGAGCAAAAATCCTTGGCTAGGTGACGTGCAGTGCAGGAGAATGCGGAAATTCGATTCCAAGTTGTCTGAACAACCGACGAGGATGATGGCGAATGTTTTTGACTGTTCCTTTTTTTCACTTTTTGTCCACCCTTTTTATGTACTCTGCCCCTTAATACTAATTCGAAAGGCTTCCCGTCCACTCTAGTTACTAGAAGAATCTAAAATATCCGCAAAACAGTAACAAACAACCAACTATATTTACATAAAAAATGCTCCCCGCGTTTTTATTCTACAGACTACCCTGAGTTCCAGCAAAGAGGATGTTCCCCGGCGTGTACTGGCAATCGAGAACCGGCCCGTTCGCGTTCATGTCCCTAATTGGCCCTGTGCTCCCTTCCCCCTCGCTCCCTCTCCTGACGTCGTAGACCCTGACGTTACTGTCCCCTCCCGCCGCCAGCGCACTCCCGCAGCGAGAGTACGAAAGGGAATATATGTGAGTGATTCTGGACGAGGGACGAAGGTCGTTGACTTTTTTCCCTGTTCCTATGTCGAAGCACGAGACTACGCCGCGGCTGCGATGACCGAGGAGAGAAACGACGAGTTAGAATCTTGTAGCGAGAAACACAATCGTTATTGTGGTTTTTATGGCTTCGGGCTTCGTCCTCGCATTGCCTCACCTGTCGCTTGCGCTGATGTACTTTCCGCTCGGGCAGAAGGCCAGGGAGGTCACTGGACCGTAGAACCCGCTCAGGAGCCTCACGGCCTTTCCGGACTGCACGTCCCAGAGTCTAACGGTGTGATCGTCGCTCCCCGTAGCGATGTAGTTGCAGTTCGGATGCCACCCCACGCAGTTGACATGAGAGAGATGCCCCGCAAAAAGCCTGACAGGAACAGTCCTATCCGTCGTCCACAACCTCGCCGTCGAGTCCGAACCCGCGCTGGCAAAGAAGTACCCCGCGTCGCACACCGCTACGTCGTTCACGCCGGTATCCCCGACGTGCCCCTTGTAAATAGCTAGCTGAGCGCCTCCGCCTGTCGGGCCGCCGTTTCCGCCTTCGAAACCTGCGATGCTCGTATCCCAAAGTCTGACACTGCCGTCACCGCCGGCACTCAGAAGACTCCGGCCGTCCTTAAACCAGCTGAGACCGTACACAGGAGCCGAGTTCTGGTGCCCGATCAAGAGCTGCGGGTGGTTGTTGGTGACGACGGTTTCCGTTTCTATGTATCGTTTCTTCCTCTTTCCAGTTTTGTTGGGCTTGTCCAATCTGAAGACTCTAACGACGCCGTCCCCTCCCCCCGCGGCTACTCTGGACCCGTCGTTGGGTGAAATTTTGATCGATGACGTCCCGCCATTGTTGCCTATTTTTTCAACTGCGACGAGCGAAGCGAGTCGCAATGGAAGGGGAGTGAGTCGAGGAGCGAAGCGACGAGTTAGAATAATGTACCGGTGTGAAGTATCGGCCAAGTACATCGTTGTCCAGTACGCACGCCTCCTCAGCTCCGAGACTTTACTCCAAAGACACACTCTCACTCACCTGCTCCGTCCTTTATTATTACGCCTCCCTCGCCGACGCGGAATTCGCAGACGCTTGGCTTGAAGCAACCGCCGTCGACTTCGTAGGCTGCGGAACCTTGCATTGGCGCGACGGTGTTTTTCGCGACCTTTTTCATGTAGTTGGGAGTCGATTTTATGAGGTTGTCGCGTTCAACGGCGCCCTCTTTGCGGATTCCTCGGAGGATACCTTCGGAGAAATCCTCGGAGAAGTCGGGGAAGGGGAGCTGCGAAGTCTGCCCGTTCTCCAGCCCTGCTCGGAGAGCTGTTGTTGAGTGACGAGTTAGAATAAAGTAGCGGTGAGAGGTGTGTGTGTGTGTGTGTGTGTGTGTTGTGTGTTGTGTAGTGGTGTCCTCACCTGGTGGAAACGGCGCAGCCCAGCGGATATTCGGATCAACGACACCTTCATTAGCGTCCACTTGATCCTCTAGAACGATGGACCCTTTAACGTCACCTACGCCGATCACGAAGCGGGTGAAAATTATGGCCGCGATGGGGGCGCAAGAGGGGGAGGAGAGGAGGGAGTGAAGGATTTCGTTTGAGGTGGCGGTCAGGGTTATGTGGGCGCGCTGGGCGCGGAGGCGGGCGAGGAAGGGAGTGCTTGATAAGACTTGCAAGTGCCCTGCTAATTTCTGTCGGAGGAGCGGAACGACGAGTTAGAATAAAGTAGTTATGACTACAGACGGCATTGTATTAATTAGTCCCTCACCTTCTCCAATTCCTCCATCTGAACCTCCTCGTCCCTCTTCGCCGCGTCCAGAATCCTGCCTGCCTCCCCCCCGACGTTCGCGGAGTGGTTGCTGAGCTGGGACATTTTCTTCTTGATTGCGCTTATCTGACCTTGGAGGTTACTGGCGTGGCTTACTGCGTCAACGAAGTGGCTGTAGTTTTGGATTTTTGGGAGCTAAGAGGAGGGGGGAGAAGAACGGGGGAGGGGGGGCGTTAGTTAAGGTATTCGAACGTCTAAATGCATTTCATCTCACCTCGTTAAGTTGAGGGTAAAAGGGGCTAAGAGTAGGCTCATATTTATTGTAAAGGTTCATGTGGTGGGTCGGGAGGTCCACCTCGAGGAGGGAGAGGCAGCATTGACAAAGGGTCACGGCGAGGAGGGAGAGGAGGTCGTTACGACCTTGGTGGGAGAGGGAGATAATTTGATCTGCAAAGTGCTCGAAGCTGGGAGGGACGGGGTTAGCGCTTTTGTTTCTGATTTTAATTCGGTTTGAGGTTTTCGTACCTCTTTTGAATTTCTTCACCGTTTCCCTTCGCGAGGCCCCAAAACACAATGTCAACGCTAGCGTCCAAACCGTATCCTGCAGCGCCTCCGAGCAGGCCAGTGACTGTTCTAGGAGGGCCGGGGGGAGGGGAGCCGAGGGAGGAGTGCAGGGACTGAGCGGCGTTAATGTATCCGCGGGCTTGGAGGTACTGGAGGACGGCGAGGTCGGAGAGGGTGGAACCTTCTTGAGGAGCGGAGGAGGAGGACATGGCGGGGTTGTGGGGATCTGCCGTGAATGAATTGAGTCTTCAAATGAGTTTTTAAGGGTTAGCACGGGGAGGAGAATATATTCCAGGGGCCTTTGGGAACCAAGGAATCGAGGAGTTTGAGTGATGTCTGCATGCACTCGTTGTAATGATTTGTGTGGGCTTCACAAACGGTGGCCGCATCGACGATGAAAGGAATATGACTTTTAGTGGACCTTTTGTTTGTTCTACTTACTGAAGGACGTGCGGATCTGACTGATGGGTATCTAGTGAATTTAGGTATAGATAAAGAGGATGTGGCTTCGTGACTAAACGCGATTGAATTGATTCTATGAAATTGAGTCGAAGGTTTTTCACTCTTATTTTTTGGAGCCCTTTTTGGAGTTTCAGAGAGACAGAGACACGCGATCGAAAGCCCATCGAAAGCCCATCGAAAGCTCACCCCCCCCCTCCTCAGCAGTCAGCTTCGATGCCGACATACACTCATTCCAATGCGAGTTTCACCACCTCTGCCGCCGCTCTCTTGGTATCGAACGGCATGCTAGCATCGATACTCTCTATCTTCGTCCTCTCGATATATTACTACCCGCGAGCTGCACTCCTCTACGTGTGGCTGCCCTACTATACCATCGGTTTCGTCTCCAAGTGGTCTACGAGGGACGGTCTCCAGTGGCACTGGTTCGCTCTCAACTTCCCCGTGTTCGCCATTCTGCGAGCCCACATAGGCTTAACTCTGGAGGTATCAAAGAACTTCTCTCAAGAAGAGAAGAAGAAAGACGCCAAGTTCATCTTCGCGATATTCCCTCACGGCGTGGGTTCTGACTTCCGCGTCCTACTTCAAGGCATGCTCCCATCCCTCGCTCCGAACATCCACGCGAAGATCCGTTCCCTCGCCGCCTCTGTTCTTTTCGTTCTGCCGATCATTAGGGAGATCACGCTGTTCACGGGTTGCATTGACGCGTCGAGGTCGGTGGCTAACAGAGCGCTCAAGAATGGGAGGAGCCTGATAATACTGCCAGGAGGGGAGGCGGAGCAGCTCATGACGAAGAGGGGAGTCGAGAAGATATATTTGAAGAGCCGCAAGGGTTTCATCAAGCTCGCGATGAGGCACGGCGTGCCTGTCGTCCCTTGCTATGTTTTCGGGAGTAACGACCTTTTTCATACGTCGGAAATTCTAGCGGGGCCAAGGCAGTGGCTGGTGAAGAACCTTGGTGTGTGCATTCCCATGACGTGGGGGTACTTAGGGACTCTGTGCCCGTTGCCGGTGAAGGTGAGAGGGGAGAGGGGGGTGAGGGGGGGGTGGGGGGGCGGTAGTGAGCGAATAACCCTCAGAAATACTACTCGACCTAATTCTTCGCTACGCTTCTCGACCTCGGCAGAATACGATTTGCTTCGGCGATACCGTTGAGTACAAGTGCAAAGTCGACGGCGAGCCCACCGACGAAGAGCTGAATGCGGCGCACGCCGACTTCTGCGAGAAGATCAAGGCCCTGTTCGACAGCAAGAAGAAAATATATGGATGCGAAGACCGAGAGCTGATCATCGTTTAGACATTGTTATAAGTTCATTAAATTCTGTTGATAAAAAGAAAATAAACGCGTCTTTGAAATGTGATAGTTGCTGTGATTATTAACAATACCGTAAACAGTATTGCCCTCGCTTGTGATTGATTTTCCCCGCTATGAAAATTTACTTTCCCTGGGTTCCCTTGGGGTAGTCGATCTCTCCGAAGAAGTCCTCATCCTCAGGATTCTGGTCCTTGGACCAGTTGAGGTAGAGGGAAAGGATGGCCCAGTGGCCGACGAAGAGGACGGCGAGGAGGCGGAGGTCATCGACTCCGAGCCACTCGTTGGTTCCCTGGTGTGTGGAGAGGGGGGGCGGGAAGGGGAGACGAATTTGAGTTAAAAGAGAAGGGTGAGGAGTCGGGTTCGGGACGGGCGGGCGGACGTTTCTCACCTCGGTGGCCATGGCCATGGAGGGGAGGAAGGTGGCGGGGACGGCGGCGGCGACGGCGGGGAGGGCCTGCTTCAGGGAGGGCATGGCGCTAAGGGCGGTCTGCTTGGCTGCGGGAGAGGGGGAAAGTTAGAATTAGCAAGGAAGGGGAGATGCGTCGTGTAGGACGGCGGGGTAGAGCATTGGGGGGGGTGTTGTGAGTCGTTATAAGCGCCACAGTCGGTTCTAGGGGTAGATTAGAGACCCTCAAAGCACATTGAATAGCAAAGCTTTCCGATGCTCGGCCTTTGCACGTGATTTTTGGTCTACACGCGCGACGCCCGTCGGTTCTTTTTTGTTTTTCCCCCGTAAATCGCATCGATTTCTCAAAGCAGTTCTCGAAGCACCCGTTTGACGGCCGCAGCCCCGATATTTTGGTGGGGGAAGGGGTCTGACCCGCGTGAGAAACCTGGCAGACAGCTGGCCTTCTATTTTCCCCTTTCCGACCTTACGCACCTACGGGGACGAACGCGACGGGGGCGAACGCCGAGGCGGATGCCAAGAGTGCGAAGAGGGTGAACAAAGAGCGGAACATTTTTATTGATATAGAGTAGTTTTTGTTTTAGATAATGTTGAACGTCATTGCCCTTTTCCTCTACCTGTTGTCGAGTAAGTGCCCGGGGACTGCGAAAAAAAAGACACCGGGGTTGCGTTTAGAGTTTTTGGGCAAAGATTTCCGGGTGGGCTGTTGTTCACGGGGAAGAGCTGCTGAGGGCTGGATATAGGGGTTGGGGGTGCTGCTTTGCGGTGGGGGTCTCGGTCGCCGCTAGCGATTACTTCGTCCCGAGGTGCTGGGCTGGGTGGAGGCGCGTAGAAATGTTGTTTTTATTGTTCTTTTGAGTGGGGTGGCCATCGCTAAATATTCGTCGCTGCTTTGCCGCTGCTGTGTGTGGGGCGGAAGCGCTCGGATCGTGCATGTTGTTTAGGCCATGTCGGAGGGGGGCAGGGTGTGCCCGAGGGAGTATCGTGTCCCATATTCTTCATCTTTCTAACCCTCTCTCTATTCACCCCCCCTCCGTCTCACTCCCCTTTCCCGTCTCAGGCGCCCTTGCCTCGAACCTCCGTCAGCTCGACGCCCCCGTCGACGGAACCCCCGACGAGAAGGACTCGTCCTACACCACCATCTTCGTCGCCTGCATCATCTGTGCTGTCGTATGCGCTGGGCTTGGTAAGGTTTGGGTCGATTGCTTCGCCAAGAAGAAGGCGACTGGGAGTTGGGGAATTTAAAGAGTCAAGTTGTGTGGGATGGGGGCGGGTGTTTTTTTTGGGGGAAGGTTGTGTGGAGGAGTGTCAAAGCAAAGTAAACTTTCTTTCAGAAAAAAAAGCGCTTGCTCTTTACTGTTTTTCTTCTTCTTTTTTTCATACACATATCCCTAAAACTACTTTGCAGGGGCTTCCCTACGTGAACCCCCTATGCTCTCCCCTCCTCCCCACCCCAACGCACGTATCCTTCAAAATCAAGCCTGGACTTGGAGCTGCTTCGGAGCTTGTTCCCTCTGGGCTTTCTCGTTGGCGCATTGGTGGGGGAGGGGCAAGGTGACGACGTTGGGGTTCGGGGTTGATGTTGGGGGCTGCGGGAGGGTGGTGGGCATTTGGCCGGTGGTCTGGAGCTGCTTGCAGGCCTGGAGGACGAGGGAAACGAGCTTCGGGTCGATGGACTGCAGCTCCTTGGTCTCGGCTGCGGGCTGGGGTTCGGGAAGGACGGGGTTGGGGGACAGGTCGAAGTTGGAGAAGAGGTTGTCAACGGCCTCGTCGTTGAGGTCGAAGGACGTGTCGTCGTTGGGGGTCACGTCGTCCGAGTTGATGCCGGTCGAGTAGGCGAAGCCGTCCTCCATGAGGAGGGTGTCGTCTCCGAGGGACTTGAACTCCTGCTGGTCGTTCGTGGGGATGGGCTTGGTGGACATGTGGGACATGGGGGCCAACAAGGACATGGAGGAGGGGGCGCCGGAGGCGGGGGAGAGGTGGGACGAAAGCTGGGAGTCGTCGAGGGTCAACCGTCTCTTCTTCGAGTTCTCGAGCTGGGTGGTCAAGTTGTGGTTCTGGCTGAGCAGCGCGCTCATGCTGGTCATCAAGTGCTCAACCTGATCCTCCATCGTAGCCAGCCTGTCACGTAGCATCCCGACCTCGTCCTGGAGGACGTTGAATTCCTTGGAGTCGATGCCTGCGGTGTCGAGGTTGGAGCGCTTGATTTCGGCGAGGAGCTCGATTTTGCCAGCGACAAACTGGGGGGTGGGGGGGGGGGAGGTGAGGGGAAACGTTTTTGGAAGTGGAAGGGAAGGGGGATGGGGCGAACGACGAGAAAACGAAAGCGGAGCAAAGCGCGTCAATTCTGTCCTCTCCTCTCACCTTGTCGTGCCTGAACTCCCACCACTTTCCCGGTTCGACCTTGTCCCCCGGCTTGACGAGTTCCATCCTCGCCGCCAAGTTCTCCGACTTGATCTTCCTGAACCCGTAGAAATTTAACTGCCGGACGAAGGAGGAGAAGTTGTTGTGCTTGAAGAAGGCCGGGATTGACTTGGAAGCAAAGACGATAGGGTCCTTCACCACGAACGTGTCACCCTTGCGAGTCCAGCTGGAGGGCGAGGGGTTTGGGGTGGCAATGGGGGGGGGGGGTGGAGGGGAGTTTTTTTGGGGGAGTAAAGGGTTAGCGGAAAGGTTTTGAAAGCAGGATATGGTGCAGCAGTGACGCAGGGGGCGTGTAGATAGAACACAAAAGGGTGGTTGAAAATTCAGCGCGGAACAGAATCGGCGCTGGCGGAAGAGTCACGGGGTCGGATGGGGAGGAGCGACGGCGCGGCGCAACCGAGGGCAGAATATCGCGGACAGATTATGGTGGAAATCCAGCGTGGAGCAGGTGAGTCGGGTCTCGTTTGAGTTCTTAAAGATTCAGAGGCCTTTGAGGTTCAATGCGTGGAAGTCGGAACGCGATATTTCATTACGGGGCTGTTGACGGGGGTTATGAGGGCTAAGAGTCACGGGGGGCGTGGAGGATCGCGGAAAATGGAGAGAATCCAAATGCGGGAAACAAACACGGCGGTGGGAGCTGATGATTTGGTCCTTTGAGCCACAGAAGGCAGCATTTTCAGAGCTTTCAGCGGCAATTTTTGGCCATCGAAGTCTCACCTGCAAACATGCGGAGTGTGTTGGGAGCAGTGGTTCACCAGAGCGTAAGATTTCCGCAAAAAAAGAGGTGCGGCAGCCGCGGAAAGGGATTTTGCCTTGGTCGTCTGTCTTTTCGGCGGCATATTGGGTGAGACGGTAGAGGGGGACAGTTTGGACGGCTTATTGGAGTGTTTGTTGTGGAGTGTTTGTTGTTTTTGGAGCGTTTGGGCGACGGTTTGGAATATAAAAAAATGGAAATCATTCCCAAGTCTTGGTCACTTCTAATTTCTATTTTTTGCCGCGAGGTGTTTTCAGAATACGAGCTGTTAAGCTTTTAAATTTAGTTCGATGCGCAGCTTGGTGCTGAGGGGAGCGAGGGCTGGGTTGAATTATGCGATCGGCGGCGCCAATTTTGGGAGGATTGCGATGAAGATGCGAGGTAGTCGGCCTCTGCGGGCGATGTTTTCGGGGAATGCTGGAGGTGGTGGCGGGGAGGTTGGTGGTAGGGAGGGGAAGTTCAGCGGAATACGGTTGAACGAGGCTGCGTTGGCCGATCTGGTCGGGGTTGTCTGTGAGGACACTGGGGTTGAAAACCCGTTGGAAGGAGTAGCCGAGCTAGATCACAAGAGGAGGGAGCGCACTCATTTCCCCGAAGTCGGTAAGGGTTTTGGTGTGTCGTATCTACATCCGTATTCAACTTCAGCAGCTAACGTTCGTTCTCTCCTCTCTCCTTGTAGTCTTCGGTGAAACGAAGACCCCGTCCCAAATCTCCTCAATCCTCTCCTCCCTCTCATCAACGTCGTCTCTCCCCGTTCTCGCGACGCGGGTTTCCCCCGAGATATTCGCCGAAGTTCAAAGGATATACCAAGGTCCAGGTTCATTAGGTGAGATATTTTGGCAGTCTGAGGAGTGTACGACAAGAGCTTTGAACCGGTCAGCACCCTGAACGTCGTTCTTACTCCTTCCCTCTCGTTTTTCGGCAGAATACAACGAGACCGCTAAAATGATCATTCTCCGAACGTCAGACCCCCCCCAAATACCCCCTAACAGAAAAACAGTAATAGGTACAACAAATAAATAAATCATAACCCTCCCCATCCTCTCTCTCCTAACCCCCTTCCCCCTTCCCCCTTCCCCCCTCCCAGTCTGCACAGCCGGCACGACCGACATCCCCATCGCCGAAGAAGTTTCCCAAACCCTCCTCTCCTCCCAAATCCCCCCCCTCAGAATCTACGACTGCGGCGTCGCAGGCCTCCACCGTATTCTAAAAAAGATCCCCATCATAACCAGCCCCGACGTGGCTTGTATTATAGTATGCGCGGGGATGGACGGTGCTTTACCATCGGTGATTTCTGGGTTGGTTAAAGTTCCTGTTATTGCGGTTCCTACTTCCGTAGGGTACGGTTACGGTTCAGGTGGTAATGCTGCTTTAGGTACGATGTTAAATAGTTGTAGTCCGGGGGTGTGCGTGGTTAATATAGACAATGGTTTCGGGGCGGCGAGTGTCGCGTATAAGATCGTTAAAGGAGGAGAGAAATAGAGAATACTTTTTTATTAACTATTTTTTTTGTGATTCGCTAAAGTTATTTTACACGAGAGCGAATGCAATAGTGTTTTCCTCAATGTCGCTGGCTGAGAATCCGCGGGCTGATCTTTGTGTGGGAGGCAGCTCGACGGTTGTTGTGTTGCGTTGGTGCTCGTTTCTGGTTCGGACTAGCATGGTTGCGTTGATGAGAAAAGCGAATCCAATGCTGATTGTTCCCATCCACCCTACGATCTCTACCATGCTATTCTCGTTTCCTTCAACTCCTAGAACGCTCAGGAGGTAGAGTGAAGATATCGCCATGATTATCATGAGTCCTCCCTGTATCTGATGCCACCACTTCAAACCCTTAAGCGAAGCGATTGATGAGAGTTCCCACGCCAGATCTCTTTGAACGCTCTTCGGCGCTGTCTTGTTAGCGCCCGACAAAACGGTTAATATTGCTAGGTACAAGGATAAACATAACGCCGCATTTGAAGTGTTCACGCACATCTCGCTGTCAAGAGAGCCTTGGCTGATGAAACACGAAACTATTTCGAACGAAAAGAAAAGCATAGTGCCCATGGCCGCCGTACACTTCACCAACACCGCCTGGCACAAGAAGTCAGACAGTTCCTGACGCGGAAGTTTCGCTACTGATTC
Organism: Triparma verrucosa; assembly: GCA_030267905.1. NCBI lineage: Eukaryota > Bolidophyceae > Parmales > Triparmaceae > Triparma > Triparma verrucosa. Next base: position 49,324 of record BRXX01000322.1, read on the forward strand.
ACGTAGCTTCAATCCTAGCCAGAGGGTGAAACACCAAATGGGGATCTTACAGAGGGCGAGCCACCCATAAATTGTCAAGCCCTTTCGGAAATGCCCAACTATGGCTTCAACTTCGCTGAGGACGGGACCCGAGAAGAAGTGAAAGCAGAGGAAACGCTTGTAGCCGGCATCCATTCTCTTGGGCTTGTAGAACACTGCCATCACAAATGAAAGTCAAACGATAGGTAATATATGGGCGAACATTTATTCATATTAAATTCGTTTCATAATTGTGTAAATAATAATAATCATTAATAATCATACAGGTAGAACAGTCGGTTTCCGTTTTCCTCCTCCACCTTTCCAAACGACTCTCCCCTCCTCAATTCCAGCTAATTTCAAATCGATTAACATTTCATCTATAAATACCCTAAACTGTTCCCCATACTTCGAACCGTTTTTAACATGTTTTAAAGTTTCAGCTCTGTTAGGAGATGTTTCGATTTGTAGCAGTAGACTTCTGAGACCGGAGGATTTTAATTTTTCTTTTAAATATGATGAGGTGTCTATTTGGGACATTAGAGATGTGGTTAGGATTATGTCGTTGTCGTCTTGATGTTTTAGTTAGGTTAGAATGTTGTTGCGAGTATAATGAATTATATAAACATCAAGGACGGCATAAAAATCGTGTCGACACGATGATTAGGATCGTGTCGACATGAGTTACCGCTTAACGATAATCTCGTGTCGACGTATTAAATAAGGTTTGTTTCTCACCTTCTCTAAATTTTTTTGCGCGGGAGAGGACTGTTGAATCAGGTTCGAACGTACCGAAGGTACGTTTTGTTGAAGGAGGAGGAGGGGGAAGGACAGTGCAGATGGATTTGTGGAGACGGGAACAGGGCACGGAACAGTAAGGTGTTCTGATGGGGATGTTTTTTTAGAGAGGGGTTTAGAATGAGATGGATGGGATTTTGTTTAAAGTGTTTGTTAAATGTTACGATGATGATGATCCCTCAGTTAATATTTTTTTCAACACAGATAGCGAATGAGAGTAAGCCTTCCGATAAATCCCTTATTAAAATATCACTTTTAATAAGTAGTCACTGGGATAGTGTAATTTTATTTCAGTATAAGTACTACTAGTAGTAGTTTTAGTAACGTACCTGCAGCGGGGGCATTTATATTTAGCGGGTGCGGTTGGATTTAGGTCGCACATTTTACATGATTTAATAATAACCTTATTAGGGCCCTTTTTAGGGCCCTTTTTAGGGGAGGTTTTATTATCTCTATTGCCTCTACCACCACGACCACCACGATCGCCACCTCGATTACCACCTCGATTACCACCTCGATTACCACCTCGATTACCACGTCCAGCGTTGGATGAGGGAGAGGCTCCCACGGGAGAGGCTCCCACGGGATTTGGATTTGGAGAAGGATTTGAGGAGGGAGGAAGAGTGGACGACGATCCATTCATTTTTATGGGAGGGGAAAATTATTTAAGAGCGACAGGCTGACGCACTTGATTAATTTAAGGAGGCGTCAATAAAGGACTTTGAGAACAGAGGGTACTGAATGTGGAGTTAAACGTGAACGTTAAGAAAAGAAAGAAAAGAAATTAACTTGCTATGATTCCAGGAGAAAATCACAAACAAATCGATTAAAATACGCGAGCGCACGACACGCCCGTTAAAGCGAGCGCACCATATCAGTGTCATATCAGTGTCATATCAGTGTCATATCAGTGTCATATCTCCTTCTGTAATTAGTTTACAGTCTCTTCAGCTTTCTTAATTGAGGGTGAGAAACTGTCTTTGAGCAAATCGACGACGCTTCCGTCTCGCATACGAAGCTATCGGTCTTTCGACTACGATAGTAGTATTAGTAGTGGCTTCAGTATATATTTAAAGTATAGATTTCAACGCCACTACCTGTTGGTACTACAAAACACAATTCTAACTCGTCAACTATCGATAGCACATTCCAACAATAGTTATAGTATAGTAGCAGTGGTACTCGCCTTGCACATCATGTCATCTTCTACTCCTCCACGTCATCCATCAACGACAATGAAATCGACATCTCAATCTACATCTCCAACGTTAACTAGGACGCCTAAACAATCAAATGCTACATCTAGTAGTACTAATAGGAGTACTAATAGGAGTACTAATAGGAGTACTAATAGGAGTACTAATAGGAGTAATGCTGCTGCACCTAGTAGTAACAATGCTAGTAGCAACATGACCCCATCATCAGTGCCTGCATCATCAGTGCCTAAAATCCCCCCGCCGCCTCCATTAAAAATCTTCCTAACAACCCAAGAAGTAGGCAAACCCCCCCGTTCAACCTTCAGCTATCCTCCCAAATCCCTCTCCCTCCTAATAAACTCCCAGTACAAAGCCTACGTAAAAACCTTCTCCTCCTCAACCTCCCAAACCCTCACCAAAACCTCCCAAAAATACCGCACCCACTCCGACCACCTCCTCCACAAAACGTCCTCCCACCTCCTCTCCCAACAAAAACCGTCCCTAAAACACTCCCTCAACCCTCTCCCCACTCCCCCGACATCCCCTTCCTTCGTCCCTTCCCTCCCTGATAGTTCACCTTCAAACCTTTCCCTCCGTTCTTTAGATCCTAGTACTTCTCCTTCCCGTCCTCCTTTAACTCATAGTAGAAGTAGTATAAATTTACGTAGTAAAGTATTATCTAGATCTACCTCCGTACCCGAATTAAATACTTTAAGTCTTCCTGTTGTTCCTAAGAAAGAAGAGGTTAGAAGGAAAATTGAAGAGAATAAATATATCGAGTATTTATATTCTTTACCGATTCAGACACTCGCGAATTTAATGCATCCTATGAAACAGGGTTTGATACCTTTTGTTAAGAGGAGGAATTGGTGGGAGGGTAAGTATTTTATTGTTGTTGGTGGTGTTGAGTTTTTAAGTTGTATTATTAAGTTTGATCGTTTTATTTTTAGTGTTAGTTTAGGGGGGGAGTGGGGGGTTGAGGAGTATTGGGATGGGTTGAGAGGGGTTTGTGGGAAGTTGGCGTTGATGGAGGTTAAGGAGGGGGGGGTTAGTAGGGCGAGTGGATTTTTTGATAAAATTATTGAAGAGGTGCTGGGGAGAGATGAAAGAGGGGTTGAAGAAGAAGAAGAAAGAGAGATTATGAGAAGAGTCGAAGGGTGGAATTGTGATGGTGGGGAGGTGAGATTTTTTTTTGACGTTTTGTGTTGAGGATGTTTTGTTTTCACCTTTTTTACTAACATTACATACGTAATGAATGTTAAACAGGACGCGAGGAAAGCGTTAACGCTAACAACCTCCCTTCAAAAAGTATACTCAACCTTCACATCCTTCCTCCAAGATTCCTCCTCCTCCCATGAGGACGACGACACGCATTACGAAGGCTACGAAGACGGATACGTCTACGGTAGGAGCGTAGGGGAGATTGAACTCGAGAGATGGGGGGAGGAGGATATTGGGGATTTAAAGGAGGTGAGAGAGAAACGTTGTTTTATTGTGTGTGTGTTTGTGTGTGTGTTTTTGATATTCTGACACGTTTTAAAAAAAGGTCATTAAAGGTCAAACCTCAAAAACTGTCTCAATCTCATCCTCCCATTACCTCTCCCTGAACCTCCCCTCCCAAACCCCTTCTGCCCCTTTATCGAGCTGGTTAAGACCGTATCATGCAATTATATTTACGAGGTTCGAGAGGGAGGAGTTGTTAGGGGAGAAAGGGGTTTTGGGGAAGGTTGTGGAGATCTGTGGACCTGTCAAGAGTATTGAGGAGGTGAGAAAATGAGAATCAACAATATTGTAGAAGTCTTTTTTTTAACGAAAGAAATAACGACGAAACGGACTTTCAGGTGGCGACGGAAGGGATGATTACGGTTAAGAAGGCGATGGAGGCGGCGTGTTATTTGATTGATAGGAGGGTGTGTATGGGGATAAGGAGGGTCGGGTTGGATAGTAGATATGCGGTTATGAGGAGAGGTGAGAAGGAAAACGATATAAAAAGTTAGCTGTGAAAGTTGGGCAACTCTCACACTCTTGCTACCAGGTGGTCCTTTAAAGATCTGCGCCCTCTCCTCATCCTTCATCTCAAAGTTCAAAGGCGTATGCGGGGATAACCCTCAAGGGGTTCCGCCTATACACGCTGTCGTGGCGGAACTGACGAAACCGGGGACGTGTTTGGGGGATGCGTTGAGGAGGATTACAAAGAGCAATGTTGGGATGATTATTTTGCAAGCAAGGGGGAGTCCGGGGGGCGGTGAAGTGGAGGTGAGAAAGGGGCTGAGAGAGGGGGAAATACGAATACGTTTGCCGCAAATTCTCTAACTCGGTGAATCGGTAAATTGGTTAATTAGGGGCAGAGTGGATGGACGTTCGGCTCTCCGAGGATGAGTAGTGGCAGTAGTTTTGGTGGTAGGGATAGGGGCGGTAGCAACGTCAGCAGGGACAGTCAGCCAAGCCACAGCAGGTGAGAAAGGGACTGGATGGTGGGCGCCTCGACTACGACACAAATCTAACTCTGAGAGCCGCCCCCCAACCCCGCAGCCCTGACAATAGGATGTTTGCGCTCTCGCGAAGCATGGAGTCTCCTGTCAGGATTTCTGGGGCGCTTTCGTCGGCCCTGTCGCAGTGGGGGGGCTTAGGAGGGGGGAGGGAGGATAGAGGCCGCACGTCACCTCCGCCGTTCATGCTGTCGACGAAGGACGACGGAGAGGACAGTCCAAAGAGAAGCGGCTTGAGGTGAGCTGGGCGGCATTTCTATTTGTGTGTACGGAAGTCTAACTCGTGGACCCCAATCTTTCACTCCTCGGATAGCTTCGTCGAAGACGACGGAAGCGACATCGAGGACGACGAGGACGACGTCTTCGTCGACGCCGTGACAGGGCTGAAGACTTCCCACACGGTCAAGCAAGTCACGGAGGCGCAGGCGGTGCTCATGGACATGCTCATTTGGCTGAGGGCGAAGAAGGTTTTGTCGGAGCTTTTGGGCTACATCGTCGAAGTAGAGAAGGGGAATAAAGGGAAGACGGGGAAGAAAGGTGTGTGGAAGGAGGAGGAGGAGGCGGATCACGTGGTCGGCATGAGCGAAGACAACGACGACGACAACGACGACGACAACGACGACGATGATGATGAACATATCGATCACCTAGAGCACAAATTCGTCGAGCACTTGGAGACCCTGCGGGCAGCGCAAGCAGGGAGAACCTTCGACGGCAGCCTCTCGCTCGACGAGGCCATATTCTCGCTCAAGCTTTCGAACGAGGAGGCTACCGCTTTTTTCGACTGGGGAACCAGGAAGAAGAAGAAGTTCGCAGTCGACTGGAGGGTCTTCGGCCAGAAGAGGGTGCTGTACGCTTATGTCGATGTTGATGGAGATGGAGGGACTGTGGACGGAGGAGGAGGAGGAGGAGGAGGAGGAGGAGGAGGAGGAGGAGGAGCGGGGGAGGGGAACGAGCAGCAGAAATGAAGGAAAGGAAGGGACGGAAATGGGAATTAGAATGATTATAAGAGTAGAGTAGTATTAGTATTAGTGTTGGTATTGTTGAATATGCAAATCACACGTTGATTTTTAATTGATTCTTAATTTGCCCATTTTGGAGCCTTCTCTCCCTTGAACGACTCGCAGCCGTAGAACATTCCAATGTTGTCCTTCACGTTGTTGACGCGCCATGAACTGAGATCATCGTCAAAAACGACGGCCTTGTAAAACGCGCTGTTAAAATCCTCGACGTTCTCCACGTTCCAATTTGAAATCCCCCCCGTGAAGTAAAAATTCTCAAAGAACATCTCTCTCATGGATGTCACGTTGCTCACATCCCACGACGAAATTTTAGGAGACTGCGTCGTGGGCCTGCTGGAACCGGCGTAGCAAGAGTTCGAGAACAGCCGAGTCATGTCAGTGACCGCACTGACATCCCAGCTGGTGATCTTTCCGTATCTTGCCTCGGCAGCGTGGCGGTTCTGACACCACTCTTCAACAGCGGTACGCAATGTGACATTAGTGAACGGACCGTGGAAGACGGTGGTGACCGGAGATGTTAGGCGGGCGAGGTTCTTTTTCTTGTCGCGGGCTTCTCTTAGGTCTGCGAGGAACGATAATAGGAGCTTACCCTCGTCATCGTCATCCTCAAAGGGTAAGCCGCGATCTACGAGGAGGACTCGCAGAGCAACTAATGATGATTCTTGCTGGCCGACGAGGACATCCCCCCTCTTGTCGATAGTTTTGACGAGCTTCTGATAAAGACTTCCCCTACTTGGACTGGATGGGAGATGATGGAGAGAGATTGAATGAGCGAATGCGTTTTCCCATGAGTGCTTTATCTGTTTACTCACCGGGCTTCTTTGGTGTCCGTAAATGTTATCTTCTGATTGCGGAGCACTACTCTGATAGCTTGGGCTGGAGAAAGTGTTGTAGGATTCATCTTGTGCTGTTAGTTTACAAGAGTTTGAAGGGTCCGAAAAGCGGTGACGACGCGGTGACTTCCCACCGACCAGGGTCAAGCTATATTATTGATTCCGTTTGTGTATATATTTTGTAATTCAACCGTGAAAAAATGTTCCGAGTCGCTATACAAAAAATCGTTTAATCAGAATGCGTACGATTAAAGTTGTTGAAGAAATTCTCTCTCTCTCTGGAAGGAGTTTTCTTCTCATACGCGCACCAATCTCAAATCGACGAATATTTCCGTACACTCTTTGTACACACACAAACAGTACCGACGACATCATCATTGTAGGAGCCGTGAAAAACTACATTTGCCATGTCAAAGAATACTTGCAAGACTCCGAACTTGCCTGTTGACTGCATGCGCGAGATCACTTCGATCATTCGCGACTTTGAGTCCCTCGTCATTGTTTCTGCCACTTGTCGTGATTTCAGGGCGCTGGCACTTGCGCAGAGGGAGCTGCTTGCTGATCCTGCCCACGTCTTCGACTTTCGTCTAGATGAGAGCGATGTAGTCGTTGAAACTAGTACAGGTTTGAGAGATGCAGTCGTTGATACTGGAAGCTCGAAGAGCGACGTGAAGGCCGTCTTGTTGGGAGGAATGGAACCTCAGGGGAACGGCCCGATGCAGGACGGCATCCCTCAGGGGACCGGCCCGCCCTCAGATGAAGCAACGTTGTCTCTCGAGGGTCAGGGTAGTATGCGATGGCGGAGCAGACGATTTACTCATGTACTCTGAAGATGACGGCGAAATTTATAACCTCACAGGAGGGCACGCTATCATCGACACTCCAATCAAATTCGGATGATCACTCTCGGTGGAAATTTACTACAAGTACAACGTTATCAATCCGATCAAGCGCTACGAAAAAGTTCGCTTCGATAGGGACAACAGCAACAACGACGCGGTGGTTTTTGACTTTGCCTTTGACAAGCAGGATGATGATGATCGTCATCATCATCGCAGCAGGTACGACAGTATCCAATTTCATGGACTGCGCAGGAAAAATGGAACTGAAAGTATCTTACGGGTCTTACGACACAACCAAGTACTGGGAGGCCACCAAGAAAACTACAATCACCAGAGATATGGGATCGGACCTCAACAAATGGGTCCACGTCGTAATCACTGTCTCCGGCACTACGGCGAAAATCTTCAAGAACGGAAAACTTGTCGGTACCAACAACGATGGCGCTTTCTCTGATATTCCGCTTACCTTGAACGGCACGCTATGCACGAAATGGAATTACGGTAGTGACTTTAACGGAACGCTTGCCTACATGAAGATCTGGCCTAGATTCGACCTCAAGGAATCAGATGTCGCTGCACTTTACTCTCGTCGCAACACCACGTGAACTCCCAAAACTTAATAGCTATTCGAGATCGTCTCGTTCATTTGCATTTATTCAAAAATTTCACCATCAAATTAATTACATATATTCTCAATCTCAATTCATACAGCTGAGCCTCCTCCTCTCCTCCCCTCCGCTCGGGCACTCCGCGAAGCACTTGACATCCTTCGCCAGCCTCTCATCCTCCTCCGTCGGCTCTACCCCGAACTCGAACCTGCAACCATAACTCTCATAATCAGGCACGATCCTCATCTTAACTCCCATATCCTCGTTGAAGAATTGCTGCGTCGGGAGCTTGCAAGTGTTGACGCATATACTCGCGCATTTAGTCGCTTCGAGGTACCTGCAACGTTTTATCTCGACGAGATTATTTGAGCCGGAGCCGGAGGAGGAGGAGGAGGGGAGGGGAAGGAGGGAGGAGGGGCCCATTAGCCACTGGGAGCAGGCGCAGGTTATGTAGGCGTTTAGTTTGGAGGAAAAGGAAGGGAAGGGAGTCGAGAAGAGGATCTTGAACCAGTACAGGAGCCCGGTCGTGGATTTGGGGGAGGGAGGCCAGTCGGGGAACAGGGACTGCAGGGTCGCGCGGGACTTTTGGACGCAGGAGGACTGGGTTGGGGAGGCGGAGTGAATTTTGCGGATCATGTCTATCATGCCGTCGTAGCCGGGTTGGAAGTCTGATTCTGACTGGAGCAGGGATGTAGCGAGAGCCTTGCGGAAGGTTTGGAGGAAAAAGTCGTCGGCTGCAGCGAGGAGCGAAGCGAAGTGAGGATCGGTTGTGTAGCGTTGATTGATTGTGGCTAGCCTTGTCACTCTCTCACCTTGACGTCCCAAGGGGCCAGACATGGTATTCGGATCGTAGATGTCAGCGGGGTTCAGTTTAGAGCCCGGAATAATATTCTGATTCTGATTCGGAGGTGGGAGAGGGCTGTAGCTCGATGCGAAACGCGGCATGGTTATGACGGAGACGAGGAGGAAGATGGTGGCGCAGGATAGCCATCGCATTGGCATCGATGCGTGTTACAGTTTAGAGGAGTGGTTTCTTTATGTAATGCGGGACGATACCGTTGTTGGTTGCGGAATCTGTAATAATACTAAAGGAAGACAAAGATGTGGGATCCGTTCGGCGTTAGTTGGGGGCGTGGGAGGACAAATAGCAGGTGACTTAACTGTGAAAATATACCTGGTACATCTTGAAGGCTTTTATACGACTCCCGCAACACATCTCTGACCCATGCTTTAAAAGGATCATCAGAAATCTTCATTAACTCCTAACTGCGATATTAAGACTCTCTTTTAGTGTCCTTTTCCATGTCTTTTCATCAAACCCTCTTCCTCCTCTTCGTCACCCTCCTTCCTTTAGTCGTGCCCTTCTCCGAAGCCTTCTCCCTACCGATTCCGCCCTCCTCCAACTCGAACTCAATAGCGTACCTACAGTCGCTGGGTATATCCTCCTCCTCAATCTCTTCGCTTCCTCATCTTCCTCCTCCTTCTGATCTGCTTCCTACCGTCGACTATTTGAAGAACCTTTACGGTCTAAAGGAGATGGTAAAAGCCGTAGAAATGAACCCGAGCCTTCTCCTCACCCGCGGCCTCGGCGACGTCAAGTGCAGGCCCCTGAGCCCGCTCCTTCGTGCCAGAGGATTCACCGAAAAGGAGATAGAAAATATACACTCAAAGTATCCGCAAATACTAGGGCTCACGAACTCCTCCCAGTGCGAGTACGTGATATCGTACCTCCGTTCGATCGTGGGCGTAGCTGATGGAGGTGCGAAGGCGGTGTGTAAGGTAGTCACTCGACACCCTTGGATTCTAGGTTTGAAAACTTCAAACCTGGAGCTCACTCACATTTTTTTGACGGAGGATTTAGGTGAGAAATGTTAATGTTAGACGAGCGAATCGACGAGCTGGAAATATGGAAAAACTGTTTGCGAAGTGACTGACTGTGTTAGCCTCATCACAAACTCGTGTCGATTTTAACTGGCCACTTCGCTCCTCGGCAGGGCTGGGCGAGAAGACCATGCGGGTTATTGTGACGAGGTTTCTGCCCATTTACGGCTTGAGTTTGAACGGGAATGTTAGGGAGAGCGTGGAGAAGATTAGGGCGGCGCTGGGCTTGGAGGCGGGAGAGTTCAGGAAGGTCATGGAGAGGCATCCAGGTGAGCGAGCGAAGGAGCGTGATAGGGTTCGACGAAGAGCCAACATAATAATAATAATATTATTAACACTGGCATTGCATTTGTTGCAGGCATCGTCTTACTAAAGGAAGAAAATTTCAACGAGAAAGTGGAGTACTTTGAAGCAGCAATGGGGTTAGGGGCTGCGAAGAAGATCGTTCTGAACTGCCCAAGCGTCTTCTCTCTATCCCTTTCCAAGACGCTGATTCCTCGAGTCGAGTACTTGAAGAGCGTGTGGCCAGACGACATTGAGTTCTCCAAGAGAGTCAACGAGTACCCGGCGTTGATGTCGCTGTCGGTGGAGAACAATGTCCGCCCCACGCTGGACTGGTTCTACAAGAACGGCTACGAGGTTGATGACATCAGGGGAAGGTACCTGGCAGCGAGTCTTTACAAGAGGATCGTGCCCAGGTGGCTGTTTTGGAAGGAGGTGGATGGGGAGGTTCGAGACTTGGAAGGCGTTTTGTCAGGTTTCGGGGACGATGATAATGATGATGATAATGATAGGAGGGACGGAAAGGAGGTGGTAGAGGGTTGGAAGGAGGACGGGAAGGAGGGGAGGAAAGGGAGGGGGAGGGAGGGACGGCGGAAGATGAAGGGAGGGAATCCTCCGCTGAACGTTCTGACGACGGCGTCGGATCTGAAGTTCTGCGAATGGATCGGTGTGCAGGGCAACAGGTTCAATAGCTGGAAGGAGGGGGATGGCGGGACGAGATGCGATAACGAGATATTCATCATGAAGCTGGGGCTGATGGTGGAGACCGGGCGAAAGATAATTTAATAACATTGGCGTGGGGTGTGGGTGTGTGTGTGTTTTGGAATTATAGGAAATAAATAGAATGTTTGATTGTTGTAATGCTATTGAATGTTTTTGGGTTATGGTTATGGTTATGGTTATGGTTATGGATGCACCGTTAAGCTCGTTTCAGAACGAGATTTAGGGTTAGGGTTAGGGTTAGGGTTAGGGTTATTCAAATGGTGTTCCTTTTACTATGCATGGCTGAACCGGACAAGAC